>JANQAP020000172.1:9759033-9795277 GCA_026874005.2 Erythroxylum coriaceum
TTATTTTTCTCATTTCTTTTAGGACAATTATTAGCATAATGACCTATTTGTTTACAATAATAACATCTACATTCTTTCGGACATCAAACTAGGTTCATTTTAAGCCTCAATCAAGTCTAAATGCACTAAAGTAACGTAACTTATCCTTAGTTGGTTCAACAATCACATAAAGAGAAGGTTTCACTTTCAATACACTGCCCACAATTATGTCATCTAAAATTTTTGTCTCCATTCTCTTTCAATTTTTCCATATTTTAACCCCTACATACTAAATCCGAAACATCTTCTTCATAGTTCATTATTTACACCTCAATTCTCATCAATATCACCTCAATTCTAACTCAAAATCATCCATACCACAATTCATAAACTATTATTGATCATGTATACAAAAACAGAACATAAGTGTAACCATTTATTCATCAATTTTCTAACACTCATTCAACACCATTATCACAATCAATCCATCCCTAAACAATCATCATAAACGTTTCTATTAAAAAATCCATGAAGAACATTATTTTACTTACTTGTTCAACTCCAAAGCTTACTCAAATCATGAGTTAACCTAGCTCTCCAAGCTTACACGATCATCCACTTTTTGAGGTGGAATATGTTGGGTTTTCATCAACAAGAAGAAGACAATAAAAGATTGAAATGGCAAAATGTATGATTTTAACAAAACTTAACCTTGTGAGTGTGGGTTGTAAATGTCGTGCTTCTTTAATCATGCAATACTCACATATTATACACATTACTAAGTTGATCAAACTAGGTTCATTTTAAGCCTCAATCAAGTCTAAATGCACCATAGTAACGTAACTTATCCTTAGTTGGTTCAACAATCACATAAAAGAGAAGGTTTCACTTTCAATACACTGCCCACAATTATGTCATCTGAAAATTTTCTCTCCATTCTCCTTTAATTTTTTCAGATTTTAACCCCTACATACTAAATCCAAAATATCTTCTTCATAGTTCATTATTTACAACTCAATTCCTCAACAATATCACCTCAATTCTAACTCAAAATCATCTATACCACAATTCATAAACTATTATTGATCATGTATACAAAAACAGAACATAAGTGTAACCATTTATTCATCAATTTTCTAGCACTCATTCAACACCATTATCACAATCAATCCATCCCTAAACAATCATCATAAACATTTGTATTAAAAAAGCCATAAAGAACATTATTTTACTTACTTGTTCAACTCCAAAGCTGAACTTAGCTCTCCAAGCTTAAACGATCATCAACATTTTGAGGTGGAATATGTTAGGTTTTCATCAATAAGAAGAAGACAACAAAAGATTGAAATGGCAAAGTGTATGATTTTAACAAAACTCAACCTTGTGAGTGTGGGTTGTAAATGTCATGAATGAAGAAGGAGAAGAAGAAAATGAAGAAAAGAGCATGTAGTAAAAAGTAGAAATGAAAGATGGTCTTGTGTGTATCGTGTGGTAGGTGTGTAGCAAGTGTTGTGACACTTGTCACTTGTCACATGTCTTCTTCTTATGGCTCCAAATGTCTTTTTAATAACTAGTCCATTTGTCTCTTATTCTCTATGCCATTAGTCACTCAATTATCTAAGCCATTTATCAATAAATCCTAATGCCACATGTCACTTATTTCTATTACCATGTGCCAATTTGTCTTGCCACTTTACATTTTTCCTAGTCCAAAAATATATATTAATTCATCAATCTCCCAATTTTAACAAATAATTTCCAAATTAATAAATGAAAACCATCATACCAAAATTCAAGAGATAATAATTCACAATTCATATCATGATTATTTTAAATCTTTCATACCCCAGAATATGTCAATTAAGAGCATAAACAATCTTTGCAATGTGTACAAATCATAATTCATTTGTGTATGCTAATAATATGCATGTGAATGCAATGCACCTCATAATTTCTTAATGTTATTTCTCATGAACAATGGTCTAGGATCCTATGTCCTAAACCTTAGTATGGAAAACAAGCTATTACAAAGTACCTAATATACAATAAAAGTATAAAATATCAAGCAAAATACATCAAACATGGGTGGTAACATATAGTCAAATATCCATCTATCAAACACCCTCACACTTAAGTTTTTGTATGTCCTCAAGAAATCAATAATCAAATTTATAAACTTACAACATCAATCCATCATCGATTGCAATCTGTCCATTTGTACTATACATCATCATATCTTATCGAATTAAATTAATATACAAGCAGAATAAAATTATCCTAAAATTAATTTCCTAAGAAATATTAATAGTAATCACCTCAATAATCACACTGAAATCCAAAACATATATCTTTACACCTTTACTAAGATTTCACTCAATACACTCAAGTGTTTAGGGTGACAAGTATCAAAACTCTCAATCAATGCATAGTAGAATTCTAGTCATAGGCTTGCAATAAAATCATATCTCCACCACTTATGTACAAACAAGAAACAAAAATCAAAAGGACTTTGTGTAGGTTGTAATAGGGGTAGGTACAGTATGATTGGGATAATAAGAAGGGTTTAAGTGAAGGAAATGTGCTCAAAGAAATATTACAGGACTTGTTTACAAAACACATAGGTCCTTTCATCACAAATGTATTAGTACTATAAACTTTTTCTTTTTTCTTTTTTCTTTTTTTCTTTTTTCTTTTTTATGGTTTCTTTTTACAAATTTCAAGCAGTACAATAATTCAACAAATATTGGACCTTTCACAAATTTCAAGTCTCAATAACTAAATAATGTAAATAACCTTCAAGATTCATAACAATAAAAAAATTTTCAAAGAAAAATATTATAAAGGTTTATAATTTTGGTTTAAACAATGAAAAAGGCTAAGGCTGAACTTAGCTATTCCTAAAGGTAAATTTTAGGGTATGGTAATTTCAAAGAAATAGGTTAAGCAAGTTAGTAAATCTAAGTGCCATTATCATGTTAATGCTTCTAATTTAACAAATATGGTCTCAATATGCATAATAGAAGCAAGTTATAGAATTATCACATTATACATGATATTAAACACATGAAAGAATAACAAGATCTTTTAAAAAATTTTGAAATTTTGCTCTTTAGGCTCAAAAGCTCATGAAAAAGAATGGGTATATCTATGGTAATAATATGCAATTTCATTCAACTTTAATGTTTCAATGATTGTGAGAAATATGATATAGAAAACTAATTTTATTCTAACCATCATCTTTTTTACACACCAATTTAAATCAATATTTAACAAGGACATCTAGTATTTATGGACAGATTTCAACCAATTTAAGATATCAACTAACAAAATCTATAATCATGATTATAATAAGCTTAAAGAAATCATGTTAAGATTCATTAAACTCATCCCCACACTTAAACTCGTACATTGTCCTCAATGTACACAATATAAACATGTGTAATGAGCGAGAAGGTTGAGTTGGTACTTTTCTGAATATAAAGATTTCTCTTATTATGATCCATCTAATATGAAATATATAAAGATTTCTCTTATTCTGATCCATCTAATATGAAACCAACATCTTTGCAAAATATGAAACAAAAGGATAAAAAGAAACAAAAGAAATAAAATAACAGAAAATAAAATCCTATACTAACATAAAAGCAAAAACAAAATAATATAGAAATTGAAATAAAATTAAAACTAACTCATGGGTTGCCTCTCATGTAGCGCTTCTTTAACGTTAGTAACTCGATATGACCTGCATGTTTAGCATCTTCCTGGAACAATAATCAGCAGTTTGCTTCCACCCTTTTCTCCACAAAGCGATTTCATAACCTGTAAACAAGCCACCTATTGCAAGATACTAACAAGGACATAATTTACCAAATTAATAAATCCAATTTCAAGCAATAATGTCCTTTATAATGACAAATTGTTAATAAAATAAGGGATAATGAAACTCTATGAATCATCGGTTGGCTCGAACAACTTGTCTTAAGGAATTGGGAATCCTTCGTATCCAAGGTCACTACCAACACCTCATCAGTAGTTTTCTTACTTAGTTCCTCCACCAGTTCTTCCTCAACCTCCTCTACCCACCCTTCTTCTTCTTCCTATATAGAGGTTTCTAGCTTATCTTCTTCAATTATCTTCTTCCACTCGTCTAATTTCTCTTCTTAGATGAAGGTTTCTTTGTCGTCTTCTTCAGGAGGCTCTTCTTCAGTACTAAGGGTGATTGCCTCTAGGTTGATAATATCAGTTTCAGTAGAACTAGGCAAACTCCCTTGCATCTTGTCAGATAATATATCCACCAGCTGATCGATTTGATTCACCATGTTCTGTATATGAACCTTCATTTTCTGATGCCTCGTGGTTGAATCTTGAATAAACTTGGTCATCATATTTTTCATAACAGCAGTTACCTCCTCACCTTCTTGACATGTATCTTCATTTATGAAATTGATTGCTGTCTCTTCTTCACTCTGAAATGGTTGGAAGTTCAAATTATACTCATCATATGTAGGTGAAGAAATTCTCACATTGAATTCACGTTGACTAGCTACTCTTTTGGCAAGGCATTCCATTAATTTATCTGTAACACTTTCTTTTTCTTCTGGAAGCTCTTTTTGAAATGTCCCTCCATTTATGAAGCTAACGCTTGTCTTTTCTTCACTCTCGAATTTGTATCGATCAACTTTCATTTGAGCAAGGATTTCCACTAATTTATCTTCCAGAGTCGGCTCGTTAATGGAGGTGATTGATGTTGTAAGTATTTAGCTGGAGCGTTATTATTCCATCCATAGGCATAAGAGTTGCTCCACTCTAAATTGTAGCTGCTCTTGTATACTGCACCATAAGGTTAATAGTACACGTTCGGTTGCTCCCATTTATGTGTTGGTGCTTGACATTCATGATTGTAATAATAACTCCCACCAATGTCGTGACATGACCTAAATGTCGGTTGCGCTTCCGAAAATATATGAGAACATTTCTCTCTCCAATATGGTGACGATATAGATTGTGACGACATATTTTGGCTCCCATAAAAGTACTGTCCACTTCATCCTTCCATTGTGAGCTATGGCTATGACAATGAGTCATAATTCATATAATAAACCACAACTCAAGATCAAATAGAGAAATTCAAAAGATAATTAAATTAATAAGCCACAAATAGAATAAGATTAAATTAAATTAAATTAAATTAAATTAATATAAAAGCCAAAATTAAAATAAAATAAAAGAAAAAAGATAAAACAAAATAAAATGAAAATGACTAGAGTAATAACATTCAAGCTTTCCTAATATCAAAATTCCCTACAACGACACCAAAAACTTGGTTGACCTATTTCGTGTGTAAGTCAAATACGTAATAACCGTAGGTGTACAATGTAGATGTAGCTAGTACTGACAAGTATTGATCGATCCTATAAAGACTATGAATACTAGTACTTACCCTTCCCCTATTATCTAGCCTAAGAATTGATTTTATATTTTTAATGAAAAGAAACTAAAACTAAGGCAAGTAAAATAAAATAGGTAACAAAGTTGAACAGAGGATTACGGAAGCACTTAGAAAATTATCTATATTGAGAATTAGTATCTACGTTCAAATCCCCCCAAACCCTTAACTGATTGATCTCTTATCATGCAATTGTTTTATTGATTAGTTAGACTGTGGACACTCCTATGGTATGCTAATAATTGTCCTTGAGTCTACTAACAACTAATCCTAAGGTCTCTAACGAATTAATCAGGTTAAATCTTATAGGATTGCGTTTCCAATTTATAGGTCCCTCTATAAATCTTATAGGATTGCATTACCGATTTATGAGTCCCTCTACTAGGTTTGACCCTAATCTGGAAGATTTATGTTACTTCCAATTGCGATAGATCTATTCACATTAGGATTTCTCAATCTCTACGTATGAAATCAAATTATGATCTAATATTGTCGGGTTATTCGAACATAAATAAAATGCATAATCAGATTACAATATATCAAACAACCAATTGCATTAATAAAAGAATCAAATCATATCAAAGTATTAACATAAGGTTCATCTAACCTAAATACTAACTGGATGTTTAGTTACACATGATCGAATGCTAAATCAAACATAAACAGAAATAAGAATCGAAAATAATGGGTTCATAATTCTAAATCTCCCTAATTGTCTTTTATCGAATGTTCTTGCGATATAGAGGCTTGATCTTGTATTTTTATGGATCTTTCGATGATTTCTTCATGTTTTCCACTTCTCTAGACCAAAATCGTCCCTTGAGAACAAACTCTATGTCTAGAATCACCTCTAAGAGTCTACTCTAATTGCCCCTACCGACTGCCTCCTCTTTCACCTCCCAAAATGTCTCTTTATAACAAAATTTAGGGTTTTAGGGAGATGAACGGTCTTTTGCACAGTCATGCATCAAACCATGCATAACAAAAAATCTCTAGATAGCACCAAAGTGTATGGCCTAGGAAAAGTGCACCGGTAGATGCACGACCGTGCATCTCTTCTTCACATCGACTCTTCATTTTATGTTATGTTTTCATCCGAATTCTTTTCCTTTAACTCCATGAAGGCAATTATACTCTGTATACACACTTGGAGCAAATTAAGTACCAAAAATACGATAAAAGTATAAAATATCAAGAAAAATACATCAAACATGGTGGTAAAATATAGTTAAATGTCCATCTATCAGTATTTCATCTCGTTGGAGATGTTCCTTACTCTTTGGCAATGATCACATTATGACATGAACTCTTGAGCATCTTTAAATAGATTTGGCCAATAAAACTTGCATTTTAACACTCGTGCTGTCGTCTTATTTGCTTCGTAATGCCTTACATAGCTTGTTTTATGGCATTGTACCAATATGTCTAGCATTTCCTCAAACTGGAAAACACCTCCTTATTAGCCCACCAGCACATGTTCTGTATAGGATCGAGTCATCCTATCAATAGTGCGTACAGTCAAACAAGAATCGTTTTTCTATTGATACAATTTTGAAGGAAGCCTACCACTGGCAACAAAGTTTGCTATGTCTACGAACCATGGTGCCACCCCACAATTTAATAACATTAGAGTTTCATCGGGGGAATGCTCGTTGATTTTGTCACTTTGCTCAAGTTCCCCTATTTCCAATCTTGATAAGTGGTCAGCTACTATATTCTCTACTCCTTTCTTATCTCTTATCTCGATGTCAAATTCTTGTAATAATAATATCCATCGAATCAACCTCGGTATGGCATCCTTCTTGGCAAATAAATACTTAAATGCAACGTAATCTGTAAAAAGGATCACCTTAGATCCCAAGTGGTATAACTAGAACTTGTCAAATGCAAACACCACTGCTAGTAACTCCTTCTCCATAGTGGTGGAATTCAGTTAGGGTCCCGTTAATGACTTACTCGTTTAATATACCGCAAGAAACTTTTTATCCTTTCTTTGGCCCAACATGCAACCTACAACTTGGTCGCTAGCGTCACACATGACTTTGAATGGAAGTCACCAATCTGGTGACGATAAAATTGCTGCTGACGTCACTACCTCCTTTAATATGTTAAACACAGATAGACAATTTTCATCCAAATTGAAAGGCACTTCCTTGATTAACAGTTTTGTTAGAGGCCTAGCAATCATTGAGAAGTCCTTGATAAAGTGGTGATAAAATCTTGCATGCCTTAAGAATGCTTGTACGCCTTTAACATTAATGGATGGTGGAAGCTTCTTTATGATTTTTGTCTTTGCTCTATCCACTTCAATTCCTTGGTGTGCAATATTGTATTCCCTAACATTCACTTTCATGCACTATGAAGTGAAATTTTTCCTAATTTAAAAGTAAATATGATTCTTCACATCTTTTGAGTACTTTTTCCAAATTAATCAGGACTACTTACTACTTAAAAAAGTCTCCAAATATTGAAAAATCATCCATAAATACTTCGATAATGTCCTCAATCATATCTGCAAAGATAGATGTCATGCACTTTTAAAATGTAGTTAAGGCATTGCATAACCTAAAGGGCATCCGTCTATATGGGAATTTTCCATAAGGACATGTAAACATGGTTTTTTCTTGGTCTCCGGGATAATAAAAATCTAGTTATATATCCCCAGTATCCATCTAGGATGCAGTAAAAAGAATGACAAGCTACTATTTCTATCATTTGATCTACAAATGGGAGAGGAAGTGATCCTTTTTAGTCACCTTGTTAAGTTTACGATAGTTTATGCAGACTCCCTATCTTGTGACTGTTCTCGTTGAAATTAACTCCCCACTTTCTCTCCTCCTTAAGGTTATTAAAACTTTCTTTTTATACACATTATACCGGGCTGATTGCTCAAGTTCCTTTCCACTTCTAAGTGTGATTACCTTGAGTTGTTCCCTTGGGTTTGTTTCAGTATTGCCCGGGAGACTTCCCACACTTTTTGTCGACAACTCGTTTGTCAGTTGATTCATTTGGACCTCTTAGTTATGAATGTATGAGGCATGGTTTTTAGTTACTTGCTCGAACTTCTCTTCCGACCTCTCCTGGGCCTCATCCATGCTTATGATCTTCTCTTCTAGTCTAATGCTCATGAGCTTATCCATGAGCTTATCCATGATCTTATCAAATTTAAAATTATTAGCATTAGAATTATTTTGTTAAAATCCAAGTGATTCATAATTCATACACATTTCACAGTTTTGATCTCACATTGATAGATCTACATGTACAAAATTTTCATTAAAAAATAAAAATTATTTCTTTTACCTTAAAATGAAGCTACTCGTTAAAATATTAAAAATTATTAAATTAAGAAAATAAAAAATTATTTCTTTTACCTTAAAATGAAGCTGCTTCCGTTGTGCTTTATCCTTCTATTTTTAATCTCCTCCGCCCCAAACTGCCCTGTCCTCTCGACCCTCGACTCCTCCAATCGACAAAAGATAGAAGATAGAAGCTGCAGGTGAATAGCCACAGGTCCACGAGGAATATCAGCAATGGCGTGTTACTGCGTCTACAGTTCTCTGCTTCCTATCCTTCCACTTCATAAGACCCTTAGAAATCTCTACGCTCACAATTTTCCTTCCTACTCACATCCCAAGTATCCACTTTCTTCGTCGTCTCTTCCTTATTCTGATAATTGTACATCAGTTCACTGCAGAAAGAGAAATGGAGAGTATTCTTCACTGTCCACTTCCTCTGCTTACATGGTCCTGGGTGTCCACCCCGGATGCTCCGCCGCCGAGCTCAAAGCTGCTTTCCGAGTCAAGGTAACTTATGAATAGCAAACACTGAAAAAGGAAGCCAAAAAAATGATTCCACAGTAGAGATTTGCGCTGATCTTTTATTTTGTGTGTTGACGGGATGAAGGTTAAGAAGTTCCACCCTGATCTTAATAGGGATAGAGAGAACTCTGATGAGATGATTCGCCGCGTAATTCAAGCATATGAGGTTCTTTTCATTTGGTTTTATTTATTTTTTTCAATTCGTATCATTTTCTTTAATGTCGAGATTTTAGCCAACATGCTATGATATTTAACTTAAACATGATTCTTTTTGTTTTCCCCCCCTAAAACTCTTTGTTGGGTAGATGCTATCTGGCCACACTAGACCAGAGATCATTGAAAGGTTTGAACTTTCCCTTTAATTCACTATTAGTAAGTACCGATAGTAAAGTATGTTACCCTCTTATAGTCCCACCCACCAACGTACCCACCCTTTAATGTTGTAGTTATAGTCTCCCCAAGTTGTGGTCTTTAAGTCTTTGGTTTTTTATTATTTTGCTCCTGATCTGAATGTTTGATATGCATTTGCAGTGAATGTTTGGATCCCTTTGATAAACCAGAGTGTGAAGCATTTGACATCTTTGTCAATGAAGTTCTTTGTCTCGGAAAAGGTACTGAGTTGTTGACTTGATTCTATTATCATTTAGTATGAAATGATGTATATCCTCCTTAGCAGCTTTGGTGATTCGTTGTAGAAAATAGAAGACTCTATACTTCTATTAAATGAACAGATATCATGCTTGAGCAGGTAACATGTTATTTCTAGCCATGGGAACCTTGCATGTTTCACTCTTTCAGCCTTCCAACCGTGTTCTAGTTCACTATCCCCTTCCACCTCCTCTCCATCCTTTCTCAACAGCATCATCCTCCTCATCTTCCTAGCAATCCAGTTCCCCATTAGCTCTTCTTCCCCCCGCCCTATAGAGTGTACAGACCCTTGATAGGGTAGTTTGGCCCGCTCAATTCCAAACTCCTGCCAAGACTTCCTTTCTTTCCATTTAAGGAAAATGCACTTTGAATTTTTCCCATACTAATGTTGTTTCATTCCCTTTCCTACACATGTTAACCTACCAAACACAACCTTCGATAACAACTTCTTATGCTTTGACATTTCCACCGTTGCCTTCTTCATCCTCCTCATTCAACCCTGATTCAACTGGAAATGGAGGCAACATATCACCAACTCATCCTTAGCCCCCTCCTGCTTCCCTCCCACTCCTAACCTCAATTAGAAACTCAATAGGAGTGGAGGTGGTACCAAATCAACTTCAAATTCCACCTCAGAATCCTCATTGCATGAACTGGAGATAAGTTGTGAGAGAACAAACATAGCAAGCACTTCATTGTTGCATCAAACATGGAGGTGCTTCATGAGGGAGTTTGGAGCTGGGAAGCCACATTAGTTGGCTTCTTTATGGGACGTAGGCCTCCATTTCCAATGATCTTAGTTGGGCACATCAGAATTGGAAGTGCAGGGGCATGCAGAAGGTGCTCCTAATTGATGATCTTGTCTTCTTCAACTTTTCTTCCAATGCAAATGCCACCAAAGTGATAGAGAAGGGACCATGGCATCTTTACCAACTTCCTGTTCTCCTACAAAGATGGAAACCAGGCATTAGTCTTGACATGGTGAAGCAAGAAAACATTCCTATTTGGGTGAGTCTATGCAATTTTTCTCTTGACTACTAGATAACTTAGGGTTTAAGCATGTTAGCTGGTTACTTGGGGAAACCATTATGCATGGATGAAAAAATAACCAAGAAGAGGAGAATAGTGTTTGCAAGAATATGTATAAGTGTTGAACTAGCCAAAAAAACTTCCGGTAGCATACCACTCTTGAGACTAGGCCTGAATAACTCCCTATATGAAGACTCAATTTCGGTAACCCACCAATGGAAACCTTTCTTCAAAACGCAAGGGAAGATGTGGAAGGCAATAGGGAAGTTGTTTAAAAAGGAACCTATGAGGAATTGATGGGATTGAAGGAATCAGAGAACTTGAATGATGTGAATAAAATGAATGAGGACACTCTCAAATGCTGAAGCCCTAGCTAACCAAGTTCAAGTTGAAGCCAATCCAAACGAAGGAGACACTAAAGGTGACAATAGAAAACCCTCATAACATATTGAAGAGAAGGTAACAAGGAGCTTAAGGGAAAGGGAAGCAATGGTGGAGCATGATAGCAAAAAGGAAAGGTTCCAAGGGGTCAAAAGGTAACTCTTCAACCAAATGACTCTCATAGCATGGAATGTTAGGTCTAAATTGCCTAAGAAAGCAACAAGCTTTCAAAGATTTTCTCATAGAAGAAAAGCCACCTATTATTGGTATTTTGGAAACCAAAATAAGGCTAGAAAATATGGAGAGGCTGAGATGCTTAGGGTCTCCATGGAATTTTCTTTTGAAACATCTTCATCACCACCATGGCAGAAAAATTATAGCATACAATGTAAGTAGGGTATTGGTGAAGCAGTTGGATGCAAATGACCAATTGATCTACGTAGAAATTCACTTCATCCGAGAGGGAATCATGTGCTATGCTACTTTTGTTTATGGCTCAAACCTGGCTTCTCAAAGGAAAACACTATGTGAGAGATTGGAAAGGATCCAACCATCCCTCAAGGGCCCTTGGATAGTGATTGGAGATTAAAACAACTCACTTCACAGATTTGAGGCAAAAGGCAACTATAACCTTAGGAACTACAATGAGGACCTGAAGAATAGTGTGGAGAAACTTGAATTAACGAATTTGAAATTTGAGGGTAATTTTTTTACATAGAGCAATAAGCAAAGTTCAATTGACACATCAAAAAGAAATTGGATAGGGCAATGACTAGTTCACTACTCAGCGAAATCTTATTTTATGTACTCCAGGTTCTCTAATCTTAATCCAATCAAAATCCAAGAGATATGCAAGACCAATAGAAGGAGCTTTCCATTTAGGTTCCATAATTACCTAGCTCATGAAGAAGCTTTCTTAGCTATCATTTAAGAAGGGATGGAGCATCAAATTTAAGGCAACAAAGAGTTTGTTTGTGTGAAAAAAAACTAAAGAACATTAGGAATGCCCTCAAGGAGTTAAATGCTAGGAGAATTGGTAGTACTAGACTAGTCATAAATATAGCTAAGGAAGAACTCTTCTATCCATGAGGTACTTGCCAATAACCCAAGGAAATGAGGAGATGATGAGGAGAAGGAATCCCTATACAGGTACTTGAAAGCAACAGGAAATCACTATACTCTTCTCCAATAAAGTGCAAGAGTTAATTGGTCAAGAGAGAGCAAAAGACACACCAAGTTCTTCTTCACTACAATCCTTGCCAAGAAGAATGCCAACATAATTACTTCCATAGCTACTACATAGGGGTCTACAATCACCAATCAAATGGACCTATTAGAGGAAGCCTTCAATTACTTCAAGAATTCTATCGGTTCTCCTCGTGAAACAAAATCTTGAATTCAATTCCTAAGGTCCTTTGTCAATCCATCTACTGAATACTCCTTTCAATGCTTCAAATGCGAAGAGTGGTGTTTGGGATGAATGCCCACAAAGCCCCTGATCCTGATGGTCTTAATGGATCAAGCTTGGCATAAGGTGAAAGACCTAATAATTGATGTAATCCTAGAATTCATGGAGAAAGGTGAGATACTTAAAGAAATTAATAAGAATTTCTTTTGTCAGATGTCCAGCCTATTTCTTATGGGGATTATAGACCCATATCATGTTGCAATGTGTTATTCAAAATCATCTCTTCTGTTGGCAATGGATTGAGGAAGGCACTCAGGTCTCATCAGTGAGAATCAAGGTGCATTCATTGAAGGGGGAATGATTGGGGATAATGTGATCATTGCATACGAACTTCTCAAAGGCTACACCAGAAGAAACTCTCCAAACAATTATGCTATAAAGATAGACTTCAACAAGACATTTGACAATATCCGGTGGGACTTATTCTTGTGGTTATTGGAAGTGCTTGGATTTCCTAACAAATTCAAAAGATGGATTAAGGCATGCATTACCACTACTTCATTTAGCGTGCTTGTCAATAGCGAATCTACTAAGCTTTTCAAGGGACGGAGAGGACTTGCACAAGGGGGACCCACTATCCCCTTATCTTTTAATACTCTATATGGGAGCCCTCGCTAGGTTATTTTCACGTAAGATCTCTATGGAGAGCAACTTCGAATACCATAGTAAATGCAAGAAATAGAAAATATTCAACCTTTGTTTTGCAAATGATTTATTACTCTTTACTAAGGCCTATAGTAACTGTGTGAACTTGTTATTTCTACTATCAATATCTTTTAGGAGCACTTGGGACTAGGGATCAACAAGCACAAAAGCCATCTAGTTCTTTCTGTAAGTGTTTTCTAGGGGCAAGAGAACTCTAACAATTAAACGGAGTGGAAAGTTAATCAACCCTTCATCACCAAGCCTTTGTTTGCTAGAAGGTTGCATTTCCAACAATGTCTCCCTCTTGTTGAGAAGATATAAAAAAGATTAGATAGTTGGACAAATAAAGCACTCTCTTATGGTGGCAGATTACAATTGATCAAAACTATCGTCAACCCTATGCTTGTCTATTGGTCCTCTCACATTTTTATTTCCTAATAGTTGATTAAAACCTTGGAAAGAGTCATGATAAGATCCTATGAGGAACCAATATTGGGGAACATCTAAAAGATAATATTAGTTGGAAGGATGTGTGCAAACCAATGGAGGAAGGAGAACTAGGAATTACTCCAATCAACATAGGCAATAAAGTGGTACTAGGGAAGAGGATATGGAGAATCTTGGTGGACAATCACTCCTTTTTGATAAAATGGATGCATAGCTACTTTTTAAAAGGAAGAAGCCTATGGAGTATGGTTTCTAAACTAAGCTACTCTTACTTCCTAAATCAACTTCTTAATATGAGGGAGTCCTTTGAGCAAAATATAAGTTGTAAGGTGGGAAATGGGAAAATAACTTTAGTGTGGTTTGTCAAATGGGGAGGGAGTGGATCCCTAATAAGGAACCAAGTTGTAATATAAGCTATAACAAACATCCCTAAAGAAGTTGAGGTTTGTAGGTGGATTATAAAGGGCCAGTGGGATAACTTCCCGAGGGAAATAGAACATTTGCTCCCTCAATACCCCCGAAACTCTAACCAGGAAGATCAGTACAAATGGAGCAATGGCGCTAGTGGAATGTTCAACAATAAAGTATGTAGGGACTGGATTAGACCTAGAGGTGTCAAAGATCAAATGGACCAAGCTAATATGGAATAGATGCCTCATGCCAAGAACATCATTCCTACTGTGGATGGGAATGAGAAATAACCTCCCTAACATGGAAAGATTAAGTTTCATGAACCTGCCTAATGCTTTCCATCTATGTAAACAAGAACAAGAATTAAGTACACACTTATTCTTTGAATATGCATTTTTGTAAGGAGTTTGCAATCATGAAAAGAACCTCTGCCTATGGCCAATGCTCCATTAACAAACTCCTAGAAACAATCTAGCATATGCAAGAAGACAGACACATAATAAAAGGTGACAAACCAGCTTACCCAATTAGTATATGGATATGCATGCAATAATTATGGCTAGAAAGAAACAGAAGATGCTTCAATAGTAGTAAGAATTCGATAGAGATAGTGAGAGACACAACTATTTGTAAGATAAGGGAGCAACTAATCATAAACAAAGGGGCCAAGCAATATAGTATCAAGCTATCTAGGAGCTTGGAAATATAGCACTACACAAGGGTGTAATCTTGCAGTTAGCGCGCCAAATGTTTAACCAAGATTCGTATTTAAGCAAATTAAAGACACAAAAATAATACACTTGCTACCATCGTAAAAATAGGTGGTTCTTAAAGACGTGGGAGAAACCCCAAGCTCAAGAGTGTTGAAATGTAAGCAGGTTCAGAAAAGGCAAGAGTTGGATGAACATGCAAAAACATAACTTGAAAGAAAAGACATACTTAGAAAGTTAAAAAACTTAGTGCCTGAGGTGGGAGAGAGTAGCAAGGAGTCTACTTCTGATTCCTCCAAGGTGACCACTGTAGGGTTCTCCATCGTGGGATTGAAAGTAGTGTGATGTTGTGAGTAGGACCTAAGGCATGAGGAAGCAGTTGGTACATGTAGCTTCTTAGTTGGCACATGGATGAGGGGTCGAACATGCAAGACACCAAGAAGGCATTCAGATTCTATCCTACATTTAGTGAATCTCATTCATATCAACACCTAAACTATGAAGAAGGAAGTGAAAGATTTTGTGTCAAACGTGCAAAATGTGTAAATGGAACAAATCGAACATTCATGCACCTGGTCTTAGCAAGGTGTCGAAGCATCATTCAGAGGACCTGGGAGTAGCTTTCCTGGAGCTTCTGGAGCTTTTTCCTTGGCGCAAGTCAAGAGCTATGGATACCTGCAACCAAGTTGTGGATGGCAGAAGCATGAACTGATGCTAGAACAACTTGAAAGCCAAAGGGTGGACACTTGTTCGAGGAAGCATGCATTTGTGGGGGACTAGATGTGTAAGCAACTAACTTAGGGTTGGAGATATGTATTTCAATTCAAGGAAACAAAGTTATTGCAGTTTTTGGCGAAGTGTATCTTAAGCTATCAGCTTATAATGGTGAAAGCTCACACATTTATTTAGAACTTTTATTTATTTTTGAAAGCTCACACATTTATTTCACTGCATTGCTCAATATATAAAGCTAAAACATAAAAATAGAACGAGATAATTGTATTCGATCGATTATTCAACAGTAATTTAAGGCCTTCGACACTTCTCCTTGTGTTAGTAATTGCAGAGGCCTAATTTGTTTCATAAGACTTCAAATCTAGCTTGAAGAAAAGTCTTGGTTAACACATGTGCAATTTGTTCCTCAGTCTTGCAATAAACCAACTTAATTTCACTTCCCTTTTGTTCTTTTCTCAAGTGATATGGTTTGATCTTGAATGCTTTTTCCTCCTATAAAAATGAGGATCATATGAAATTGCAATCACAACTTGATTATCTACATGAATCTCTATTGACTAATTTGCTTTATGTATAAATCTGAAAATATTTCTTTATCCAAATTGCTGCAACGTACTCTGCCTCTGTTGTTCTTTGAGTTATCACATGTTGCTTCTTTGAGCTCCATAAAAAAATTGTTGATCCAAAATTGAAAAAGGAAAATCGTTGTGCTTCTCATGTCATCAATTGAACCTGCCTAGTCACTATCTATTTCGTCCTGTGATTGTGAGATACATCAGTCAACCAATCAAAGTCTTGTATTGGATTTCATCAACTTTTTTATCTCCATCCTCTCTGCTAAATTTATCTTTTTGATTCATTGGTGTGATGGTACTTTTGCAATCTTCCATGTGAAATGTCTTGAGTATTTCTCTTGCATACTTCTTTTGGCATATGAAGACTCCATCATGGTGTTACTTTAGCTCCATGCCTATAAATTAGGACATCCAACCAATGTCTATGATCTTAAATGTTTCAAGCATTTTAGCTTTAAACTCTTCCACTAATATCTTATTGCTTCCTATTACAAGCAGATCTTCAACATAAACAAAAACTATACTTAAGTTAGCTTTTATTTTCTTCACATATAATGTAGCTTTAGTTGGACTTTTATCAAATCCAAGACTTTGAAAATATTCATCAATTCTATTGTATCAGGCCCTAAGAGCTTGTTTAAGACCGTATAAGGCTTTCTTCAACATATAGACCTTCACCTTCTGTTCCTTGACTTGAAATCCCTTGGGTTGCTCTCCATAGATCTCTTATTGAAGATAAACATTTAAAAAAGCATATTTTACATCCAATTGGTAAATCTTTCATCGCAAAACAAGTAACATCTTGATTGTATCCAAGCATGCTACTGGAGCGAAGTTTATGAAAAATCCACTCCAAACACTTGATTTTACCCCTTCACAACGAGTTTGGCTTTGTATTTGTTTACAGAACCATTTGCATTAAGTTTGGTTCTGTAAACCCATTCGACTTTAATGACTTTTTTGTGTTGGGGTCTATCAACCAACTCCCAAGTGCCATTCTTCTCAGTCATTCTAAGTTCTTTCATTGCTTCAATCCACTTGTCATCTTCCTCTGCTTCTTTGAACTCTACAACCTCAAAGACAACAACATTGATCCTTTCATAAACTTCGGATGAGCATTTATGCCTCTAACTTTGACATCATCTATGTTTTTCATCAAGGCATTATGAAAACTTGGACAATTGCTTCTTCATTGACTCCTTCTAGCTCCATTGTTTATCATCCATAAACTTGACATCTCTACTTACAATAGCTTTTTCTTTTTATGGTTTGAAAATTCTGTAAGACTTGGAAGAGCTACTATATCCAATGAAAACTCCTAATTTTGCCTTCTTATCAAGTCAGGTCCACCAATATGCTTACTGCTCAACTAGTGTTCTAGTAGCTAATGAATTTGGTACTTTAACCAGTTGTTTACATATAGTCATTATTACAGCTATTAAGGGTTCCAAAACCCTTTGAATATGTGTTTTTCATTGGTTTTAGAATTAAAAAGAATTTGGGTGTATTTTACATATATTATTGTGAGTAAGCCTCTTTGGAGTTTTCAAGTGAATAAGTGAGATATTTTTTTGTTTGTAATTCTTTGTTGCAATGTTGGATATTGTACTTAAAAGTGTTTTAAGTGGGATTGAGGTTCCTCTTCACCTTGGAAGAAGATTGTAAGAAGGTTTCCTCTTTATTGGGATAGATTCTACAAAGTTTCTTTTTTGCCTTAAAAAATAATTATGGTGGAACTCTAATAAGAGTTTTGGGAGTGGACATAAGCAAGGGTTATTTGTCGAATCACTATAAATCGATTTGCATTTTCTCTTCCTTATCCTCTTTAAGGTATTGTTAAATTATTTAATTGATTTACATAAGCAATTCTCTCGTCCTTATATACATTGATTGTTATTAATTGAGAATGTTGGTTAAAAAATTGTTTGATTTATTAAACACCCAATTCGCCCCCTTCTTAGGTGTAAAAAAATTGTTGAATTCATTAAACATCCAATTTACCCCGCTCTTGGGTGTTATTAGGGACTAATAACTGATATCAAAGTGGGTCTTTTAGACTCACATTTTTAATAAAGTCCTATAGCATTGGATCATAATGACATATTCAGAAGCATCATCATCATCTTTCAGCTAATAGAGACAGAGCATTAGCAGACTATCTTTCTTTGATGGCAATGATTACCTTTATCGCAAAAATAGGATGAGATTCTTTTTAATAGTTGAAAGTATACTTTGAGATATAGTGTCAAATGATCCCTTTATTCCTGTATAAATTAAAGGAAGAATGGGAATCTCAAAATAAGATATTAGCTTCCTTAAATAGTAGGGCCATACGTATCCTTTTTTGTGCATTCGGAAGAAATGAATTCAATAAGATCTTTATGTATGAAATGACTCACGAAATTTAGCATGTTTCATAAGTAATACATGAGGGAACCAATCAAGTATAGGATAGCAAAGTACGCATACTAAAATATCAATATGAATTATTTCAAATGAAGCATGATGAAAGCATATCAAACATGTATACTAGATTTATTTATATTGGTAATGATCTCAAAGGTCTTAGAAAGACAAACACTAATGTTAAAGGATAAAAAAGTTACTTAGGACACTTCCAAAGAAGTGGGAAGCTAGGGTGATGGCTATACAAGAAGCCAAGGATCTAATAGCACTACCATTGAAGGAACTTATTGGATCTCTCCTCATGTACGAAATAAGGCTCCAAGAGACATAAGAAAAAATGATGCACCCAAAGAAATAGAATTTAGAGTTCAATGCCTCAAAAGAAGAATCAAGTAAAGAGGAAGAGACATCAACTAGTGAAAGAGAAGAAGAAGACATTAGCTTACTCACTAGAAAATTCAGGAAATTCTTAAAGAAGAAATTCTCACAAAAAGAAAGGATTTAAAGGAAGGTACAAGAGATTTAAAACATAGATTCTCTAGTATTATTTGCTTTGATTATAGAAAATTCTGCCATATAAAGCAACAATATCCTTGACTCAAAGATAATGAGAAGCATGAGAGAAACTATAAAAAAGAGAATAAGGACAAGTAAACACTTAAATCATCAACATAGGATGACATAAGTGAATTTGAAAGTGAGCTTTCAGAAGAGGGTATAGTCTCTTTTTACTTGTGTCACATAAGTAAAAAATTTGGTTTTGAACTAGAATAGGTTTCAAATGATGTTTTTGCTTGCATAGCTCTTGTTGGCATCCTGTTTAGTAAGAAAACCACAGTGTTTGCAGCTTCTAACCATAGCATCTTTGGTAACTCCTTTTCATGTAGCATACATCTTGTCATTTCCATAATACTCTGATTTTTTCTCACTTATGCCATTTTGTTGTAGAGTATAACACATCTTGAGTTGGTGCTCAAAATTTGCTTCTTTATAGAACTTGTCAATTCTTTCCCATTATCTTATTTTATTGTGTGCAACCTGCAACTATTTTGATTCTTAACCCATACTTTTTGTTTCCAAAATACATTAGCAACCTTATATTTTAATTTGAGAAAATAAATTTAGCAAAATCGGGTATGATCATCAATAAATGCAATATAGTATTTATTACCATTTAAAGATGATTTTTTTTTTTGGTCCTCCAACATCTGTGCGTGCAAGCTGCAACTTATGTGTTGCTCTCCAAACTGTTTGTGAGAAAGGTCTTCTAACTTGCTTTCCACATTGACAAGCCACACAATCAACTTGCTTGTCTTCCAACAACGACATACCCTTCACCAATTTATGTTTTTGCATGTATAGAAGTCTAGCATGATGGCAGTGTCCCAAGTCTTTTGTGCCATAATTCTGCATTGCTTACAGTAGTTGAAAGTGCCATTTACTCCTCCATTAAATTTAGAGCAAATCTTTTTTATCTCATTTTCACTTTAAATAAATATTTACCTTTCACGTCTTTGATCAATCACCATTTTTCTTTAAATATGACTTTAAAACCTTTTTCAATCAATTGCCCAACACTAGGCAAATTTGGTCAATGTCAGGCACGTATAAAACACCAATAATGTGCTTCAAACTTGTTAAAATTTCTTTAGCCACTGTTCCTTTGCCTTTGACTGAACTAAACTCACCGTTTCCAACTTTTACATTGGTAATGATAGTTGCTTTAAAAAGCTTTTGGTCATTGGTTATGTTGTTTGTGTAGCACTGTCTATCAGCCATGAATTGCTAGAGCTGTTAGTAGCAAAGCATGTTGCCACAAAAAGTTGCTCCTCTTGATGTTGCCTAAAAAGAAGCTTTTATCTTTTCATGTTTTTGAGACTTGTAAATCTGCTCCATATGCCCAATATTACCACATTTCCTGCACTTGACATCAGCCCCCACCAACACTTCTTTGGTAGGTAAACTGTCTTTTTGTAGTATGGGCAAGGCGGATATATCTCATTTTTGTTGTCATTGCTGATCTTGCTATTCTTCTTCTTATCCTTGCTTTTCTTGTCTTTGCCTCCTCTTGAATTTGCTGACTTTTCCTAAAAAGCACCCTTCACATATTCTTCTTTTCTCATGATTCTCCTTTGCTCCTCGGCCTATAACGTATTCACTAATTCTGCCCGGGATATGCTTGATAGATCCTTAAGAGTTTTGTAGTGAAGAAATTTTAGACTCTTACTTTTCAAGCAAAATGACAAGAATTTTTTGCACTATTCATTCATGGGAAAAGTCCTTACCCAACAACCTCGCTTTCTTTACGATGGCCAGGAACTTGTCAGAGTAGTCTAATGGTTTATGTCTCCTCCATTTTCAGTATTTCAAATTCCCTGATCAAGTTGAGCACTTGCATATTTTTTATATTCCTTTTTGAGGTAGTCTCAAATAACCTTCACTTACGCCAAATTCATGATTCTTGTAAATATTGTGCTCAAGACAATAGAGAATAGACATGCTTTAGGTTTGGACTTCGTAGTCTTCTTCTCTTTGTGAGTCTTCAGTTGTGTCATCATTAGATTTGCTAGCAACGGCTGGATGTCATGGTCTTTCTCTATAGCTTCCCAAGTATCTAATGCATCAAGATAGACTGACAGCGCAGGCTCGATAATTATTTCCGTCAAAAATTAGTGGAGCAATTTCAGTTTCCATTTTTGAAGGGTTATGTGTTTCTAAGTTGGATTTTTGTGTTTCTGGGTTGGGTTTTTGGATTCACTCAAAATGAGTGCTCTGATACCAAATTGTTATTTTGAATACAAGAAGGCAAGAACTAACTTTTATTTAATTTTGAAAGCTCACACATTTAATTCACTTATTGCTTAATATATAGAGCTGAAACATAACAGTCAAAGGAGACAATTTCTGATATCTAGCCACATCTTAATTGATTCCTAAATACAAGCCATAAAACAAAAGTTCCTAAAGACTTGGCCCATTGATCAATTATGCAGCAGCAATTTAAGGTACATTTCCAATGTGAACGATCCAATTCAAAATACTCCAAGCGGTGTAATCTAAGGTCAAATTCTAACAGATTGATGAGTGTTTGTTGTAGTGAGTTAAAGAACTGAGAATCTTGTACTTGAAGTCCTCCAAGTTTTGATTTGAAACTTAATGTCAAGTTAAACACGTGGTGGTAGCTATGAAACTTTGACGTTGCACCTTACCTGCAGTATTGATAATTTTTTGCAGGTTGTCCATACTCATGCATTGAAAGAGCACCTCATGCGTTCAAGTATGCCTCTTCAACCAATACTGCAAGAGCAAAATCTCAAGGTTTGTTTATTGGTCTCCGGAAACTCGTGAATATAGATATTACCTATTGAAAAGTTTGAGGCCCAAAAATCTAACAATATGTATGTTCTGTACTAGATCTGACCAATTGCCCATCCTACCCCCTCTATGTTCTTGACAACCCAACTTTGTCCCAGTAGAGTTTGTGTCTAAGGATGGCAAGGAACTAACATAGAAAATGTTTAGTTTCCTCTAGGAAGGACATTTATCCTGCTCTCATCTTGACATCACTGTGTTAAGTCAGGAATGCATGAGGATTATCAAGTGCAAGTTGCAGTTGGTCAGTGCCCGAGAAACTGTATTCATTATGTTACACCTTCCCAGAGAATAATTTTGGAGGAGCTGCTTGAAAGGTAAGTTCTTTTTCATCTCCTAGAGAACGTTTTTTGAGAATTAATGTTGTCAGTAACTGAACTGGTTCCCATAAAACCAGATTACAATTCACTGGACAACTCTTGCTCTCCTGTTCTTTGTGTATCCCTATTCTTTCTCTAGTCCAACCATCGAAAGTCACCCGCTAATACTTCCTTGAGTTGATGTGTTAAACATTAGTAATCTTATACTGCTTCAATTATTTGATATGCAATAAACTCAAGAGCACTGACTGACTAGTTTCAAAGTTTTGAACGCAATTCTTAATTGCATCGTTGAAAAACCAAAGCAGATTCTTGGAACTACTGCATGGCTAATCCAAAGGTCCATTTCTATGTAACATATATTCATTCCTGTTTTCATTGCCCAGCGTCTTGATGGCACCTTATGACACTTCAGCAGAGGCAAATTTGCTCTATTCACTTATAACTAAAGCAAGATTTGAGAACAATCGATTTCAGAAGCCAAAGAAGCAACCAAAGACTTCATCTAAACATGTAGACTGGTTTTGACTGTGGACGGCCATGTATATTCATCCAAAGTCAATGTTCATGGCTGCTGAGATTTGGCTTCAGTCACCAGACTCAACATGTAGATTTGCAGAGAGTAGCCTTTTTGTTAAGAAGCGTGAATGAAGCAAAATATGCCAGTGGGTTTTGGAAAGATTCAAATGTATATTGTTCCGCTCGACTGAACCTAAAGGCACACGCACTACATTGGTTCTCAGGATAGGGGAGGTCGAGCATGTTGATCCTGGACGCACCATTTCATCTGTGTGTCTCTTCTCCTGATTTATGTACAAAGGAATACTTTATTGACGAATGTACGTTGTAAATCGTCTGTATAGATTGCTTGGTAATGATGGGTGGCTTTTATACGAGCTAATCGGTTCAAAATAGAGTTCATCAGAAGCATTCCTGCATTTTTTTTACAGACAGGTCCAACCATGACTTCATCAAGAATATAATTCACCACTTCTAACCAGTGTATGGGCTTTGCGTTGAAGAAGATTAGAACCTGTATTTCAGAAAGTTACCATTCTTCATCCCGGTAATACATGAGGCCAACCTCCAAAGGGAAAATGTGTCTTGTTTTCCAAATTTAGGGTTAGTTTTGTTGCCGAGAAAATAAAAAAAATTATATTTATAATCTTGAGAAACATTGAAACCCACATCGACATCGTAGAACAAAACTCGAGTTCCGTATGTAAGAACAAATGCATGGTATAATTACAACCCTATGCAGAAAGGTAGAATATCCTATTATCTTAAGCTTTACCATTCGAAATCCTAGTAATAGTCGTGTAATATACTAATATCATATATCCACGTGGCACGGAAATTAACATACTATAAAGTAACGTGTCAAATAAACTGATTTATTGATTTTATCAATAAATTTATTATTTATCATATTATTTTATTTATTTATAAAATATAGATTATAAATAAAAATAAGATATTTATTATTTTATTTACTATTATTATTATATAATAAATAAAATTTTAATAAACTACTTAATCTATTATCATATTAAACTAATAAATATATTACTAACAATATATATATATATATATATATATATATATATATATATATACACACACATATATATAAATAAAATAAATTAACATCACAATATTATAATATTTTTAACATAAATAATAACATGTAAATATGATAAATTAATATATTAATTTGTTCAACATATACTATTCCAATCACTGATGATATAATTGTCTCATGTATTTCAACAATGTACTGATAAAACTTAATGAAAGAACTAATTTTAAATTTTCACAAAATATAAGGGTTTCTTGTAAGATTTTTAAACTATAAGGAGTTTTAGTAGAATTGATAAATCTACAAGAGGGGTTAATATCTTTTAACCTATTATTTATTTATTTATTTATTATTATTATTATTATTATTATATAATAGATAACATTTTACTAGAAGATTTAATTTATGTTCATATTAATATAATAAATATATAATTAATTATTAATAATTATAACAAATTAGTATATTAACATCATATATTAATATTATCATACTTTTTTAATATATATATATATATATATTTTTTTTTTAATAAATTAATTTAGTCAACATATATCACCTATGTGGTTTGCTAATCTTTAGTGAGTCTCTTAATTGCAACATTTTTAATAACGCTGGAGTTCAAAACTCGCTTCCGTTAGCTCGCCATGGTCAAATAAATAAAAATAATAAAACCATTAAAGTGGCATCCACTAATAAATACTAACATTAGATGGACGACTTCATTTCTCATTATGCTTAAAATGTACATGTTTCCAAAAAAAGGGTTTCCGTTAACCGGGTTTCCAACATGAAACCAATACTACAAATACCGTCCCTATTGAATTTAGTTTTGATATAGTATTATATCAATATTGGTCAATACCGAAGATATTGTTTTAAATAATTTTTAAAATTTATAAAATAGTCTCTGAATTATTTTAAAATTATAAAATAGTCTTTTAATATATTGTATTGTATAATTTATAATTTTACATCAACTGTGTCTCCCAAATCATAATAATAGAAATTTTAAATAACAACAATCTATTTATTTTTATTAATATTACTTTTCATATATTTTAAATATAAATAATAACCACAATTATGTGAAAAATCATTTAATCATCACACAAATATAAAATTAAGTACAATACAAAGTACTTAAATATCATAATTTCATCATATAATAAATAATGGTTACATCGAAGCATCAAATAAAAAGAATAATAAATACGCATGACTCTCTGAGCATTGTGCTGAAGAAATAACCAAGTAGACGTGAAACCTGAAACAAAAACATTTACAATTATATTTATATTGCACATATAGAATTTAATATATATATATAATATAAATAAAATTTAAAGAAGAGGAGAAATGAAAATTTTGAACTTTATTCAATTGAATATCCACTCAAATCACATTGACCTTAATTCTTATTTGGTACAAATTGTTATCATTGAGAGAAGCATCATCATCACTAGCATTCAAATTCATTACATTAAATGATATATTAATACTTTCTCATCCAAGATTATCTTCCATGTCACTCTCTTTTATAAAACTTCGCTCTTCAAACACTTAATCTACCAAAAGATTAATATGGTCAAGGCAAATTGGATCTACAGAACTACTTATTCTATTAAAAGTTCTGGTAAACAAATAACATCAAATTATTAAGAAATTATAAAAAATTATATCTAACTTAATAATGATAATGACATACCTTTCTTGAAACTTTAAATTACATCAAATAAAGATCAAGTCATTCAATATTTTGTGTTTCAATCTATTCATTTTCTTGTAATGGAAGCATTTAAGTGTGCTCTGATTTTTTCACATAATGTTGCACTCACACATTGACCTAAAACTCGAATTGCAAACTTTGCAATTTTGAAATATCACTTCTGAATTAGTCTCACCAAGCAACTATAGACAAAAAAGCGACATTATAAATAAAATAAAGTCATGATTAACATAATTGAAATATATATGGATTAAGTTTGTCTCTTTGATAAATAGCAATAGGTATCCCAAAATCACCAAAAGCATCAATTTGTAAACTTAAGAGATCTTGCATCATCTAATGGGCAACAATAGTTATAATAGTTAATAATATTCTCCTATTAACTTTAGTTTTCTTTGCAAAATTTGGCCTGAAATAGATATTAGGATTAAAAAGTACCCTAGCTGCAAGCAACAAAGAGTAAAGTTGCCTTTTTCCATCTCTAAATAGGCCTTTATTGCTTCCTTCTCCCTCTCTATGACATCATAAAATAATTCATTGTTGCTTTCTTATCACTATCAGTCAAACAAAGTACCCTCATCAAAGGCACACAAACTTGAATGACAAATTAACACTAGGACCGAAATTCATTATCTTCAAGTATAATTCTAGAAACCTTCAATATAGCATTAGACCTAACATGTTAAGACCCATTATCACTTATAAACATTTGACTCAACTCCTTCTTCATCAAAATAAAGAACTGAAGTGAAAAGAAATTAGTTACAAATCTTGTAATAGCAAGACAATATAAATTCCTACCATTTGCAAAATCCTTTATCATTAAATTCAGGAGCTATGTACAATTGTAGATGAGATTTGGCCACCTTTTTTGCTTTATGTATAGTCTCATCAATAATAGGAAAATATATAACATCTTTTATATTTTTCAACATCAGGTTAATGCAATATGCAAGATAAGGGGTCCAATAAAAAGAATTATACCTGCTTTGAAATCTTCTTCTAGCTACATTATAAGCAAAATCATTGTTAGTAATGAACTTCACAATATTCTCTAGCCCAGATTCATTTACAACTTCATTAAATATCTAAAATAGAGTATCAACATTCCTGACAAGGTCAGCTGCATCAATAGACCTTAAGTGTCCCCAAAAGTAGCCCATATTATTCTTCTTTCATCCAAATATCTTTTTATTTCATAAATAGAGATACTCAAAGTTTACCTCTGTAGTTATCAATTTAAGGAACTTCCTGGACTGTAAGAGGTAATAACATTTACCATAGGCTAATAATAATAAGATTAGACAACATTGAAGGATATACCTAAATCATATCATCATCTAGCCATTGCTACGTCCACATTATGAGTCGCTTCTCTAGATTGTAAGACATTACGAATTGAAGGCTGAGCTCCAGAAGTTTTTCATGGTGTAAAAAAATTAGACACTTCTCTTCTTCTTTTCCTAACATTAGGTGTAATATTCATTTTTTATTAAGTACGAATACTACCACCTTCAACATCCCCACTATCATCCTAACCACCAACAAATGAACTTCCATTACCTATTTCGCAATTCAATATTTGCCTTATATTTATCTTATGATCAAAGTCTTTATCTGCTATTTCATATCACAACTCACTTTTTTACAAGACTTCACATCACCTTTGATTCCAACTAAATGCTTCTTTAATTTGTTGATTCCACCACCTTTTAAATACTTGTTACAATACAAACAAATGATATGGTTCTTTATTCTAAGAACCAATCTGGTATGAGCCTAAGCTAGATCACTGAATCTTCCTAAAATACCTGAATAATCACGAGTACTTGTACTTCCTTCCATTTATCTATAAAAATAAATGAGCACATATATCAAAATTAACTTAATAACTTAATACCAAACTAAAGTTGCATAAAAAAAAAGAAAAAATAGATCAATAATAGTTTCTCAATAACTTATTCTTCTTTCTAAACCCAAAGATCAAATATATACATTAATTGCTACACTTTGACAATTATAACTCATTTTATGTGATTATATAATTCAAACATAAGATTACAACTATAAACTATTTTGTATAATTATATAATTTAAAAATAAACTCAAAACTATTACCTCTTTTGTAAGATTATATAATTCAATCATAAACTCACAAGTAATAACTATAACTCATTCTGTGTTATTACATAATTTAACTATAAACTAACATCTATAATTTAACTTTTGTAATCACATAATTCAAGCATAAAATTACAAATATAACTTATTTTGTGTAGTTATATAATTTAAACATAAAATCACAACTATAACCTATTTTGTATAATTATCTGATCCAATCATGAACTCTTAACTATAACTTATTTTGTATGATTATTGATTAAATAATCCAGTCATAGACATAAACTCATAACTATAACCGAATTTATCCAATTACTAATCATTTAATTTAAGCATAAATTAACTAATAGATTTTGATTACTACAATATTCAATTTACAATAGATAACCTAATTTATAATAAAGACTAATCTTTCTTTCAAATTTTAATATATCTCAATCCCATATTTCATACAAGAATAACCTCATTCATAATCCAATTCAAAATTTTAGTTACCAATCATCATAGAAACACAACCAATTCTAATTTCCAAACAACGCTCTGTTAATTTTTATAAATGACACAACACTTTGTTAATTTTTATGAATGGCACAAATTCAAACTTCCATTCCATTATCTTACAATCACAATCCACAATTCACAAGCTATATTTGATACACCACAAGTCCATCAGACTACAAACAACACAAGCAATCACATTATCAATTTCTCAATTATCACACATACACGGTTCCACTTCCAGCAAATTTTTTCTTGCAAAATGCATCCTTAGCTTAAACTCATAACACTGGAATTTTACAAAACAACACAACACAAGAGGGTGTTATGATGTGAAGGTGGAGGATCGAAGGTGGAGCATTAAAGCCTAGAGGATGATCTGTGATGGGATGTGGGACTCGAAGCAGAGGTGGCGACTAGCAACGATGGCAATTGGTTGAGCAAGTTTTACCGAATATAAAACTCTCAATATTCCACAAGTATATAGATCGTAAACTTATAGTAATTAAGGTATCAATCTCACAAGGAATTAGCTAAAACTAAATGAACCTAACTTTGTCTAAGGTTATGAAATATGATTTAAGTGAAAATAAATTCAGAAATTAAAAACAATCAAATGAAATATAATTAAGTTATCACAATAAAACAAGACTGATCAAGTATGGATGTCTAGGATTTGTTCTATTGTTATTTTGCTTCTTAACCATTTTTTATTCAATTGGGTGTCAATCCTAGATTTTGAAGGGTTTGATTATTCTCTATCAAAACCTAATTATTTAACCCCAATTAATTATTCCTAATTGATTATGAAATTACATATTTGTAATTTCTCGATTCACAAAAACAACTTAACGTTTTCAACTAGTTCTTAAATGATCGATCTATCGAATAATCGAGTTTTCACACAAAATCTCTCTTCGTATGATTATCAGTTGTTAACTCTCATTACCCAACATAATCAGATTACTTTCGACTCACTCTCTTGATTTATTGTTGAAGTATAAGCAACTACAAATATCATAACACCATAAGAATATATTGAAATAAAAAATGATCAAGGCACAAAATGAGTCAAGAACATATCCTAATAAGAAATTAAAACATAATAAACGTGTATAGCATCTTCAATCTCAGTTCATATATCAAGCTTAAAGAAAATAAACGAAGGAAGAAGAAGGAACTTGAGTTGGACTGGTTTGGAAAATACTGGAACAACTAATGCTCCCAATGCTCCCTTCTTGATCTTCCTTGCTTTAACCTAATTTGGTAAGATGGAGGCGGATGTTTTTGGGTCTCTTTATGTTCATTTATAGTAAATGTGTGACTTAAGGTTAAATTTAGGGTTTACCCAGGTCATATTGTCCCAAAAATGCCCTTCAAACATCAAAACAGATGGAAAATACCGTATCTAGCAAGTATGTCACGACCGTGACCCATTACAAAAACCTTCTATCACAATCGTGACACTCCATACATGATCGTGACATTGGAGAAGAGTCTTCTGTCATGATTGTGACACTCCATACGATCGTGACCCTGCCTTTTAGCCCAAACATGTCCAACTTCCTTTAATCTTCATTTATCTGATTTCATTCACTAACAAACACATCAAAATACCTCAATAACATAAGATTAAGGTCCAAAATCAAGCCCCAAACCACATAACACTTAAACAAAAAATTACGTTAATGTAATTCTAAGCCTAAACATGCAATAATCATCTAATCAACAACTATAAACACACTAAAATACCTATTAAAACATAATATAAACTACAACTATTAGTGATGATGACTGGCGACGATGATGATGGTGATAGCGATGGCGATTGGTGACAATGTTAACTAGTGATGGAGACCACATTGAGACTACTGGACTAGACTCTAGAGTCTGGAGAGACGAGAGAGGGGGAGATTGCCGATGATGAGGCTGAGGAGTGAGGAGAGGAGTGGTGGGAAATGGGAAGAATGAATATGTTTTGTTATTTTTACCATTTTAGTTCTTGAATTTTTTTTTGGTTAGCTCACGAAGTGTTTTAGGTCCTAATTATAGGAAGTTGATTTTAAGCCATCTACACCCTAATAAAATATGGCAAATATAAATTTATAACGTAGTATAGAATAAAGTAAGTAAATATGTGGTTGAATTAAGACGTGGGTATTTGTGGTGCGTAGCAAATCCAGTGCGGTCCGGTCTTCATTTCCAATATTATTCCAACAAATACAATGGGATGCTGTGGCGACAAAGGCGAAGAAGACGATCCGCTTCCGATCCTTATGCAGCACCTTGACCTCAATAATAATGATAATATTGACACCGATGCCACATCTACAACAACGATCTGTCCCATGAATTCCCGCGTGTCGGTCCTCACGTGTCGCGATATTCTCCGCCTCATCTTCGTGAATCTGCCAGTGTCTGATTTGGCGCGAGCAAGCTGCGTGAGCAGGGCGTGGCAAGCTGTTGCATCCGACTCCGAGCTTGTGCGAGCCGCTTTCACGGCTCCATGGAAGCTCAAGGCGGTCGTAGGGAAGCCTGTTTCTGCGAGTTTCTGGAGAGATAATGGAATTTCCAAGTTTGCTGTCTCTCACAACATTCTTAGAACTGACACGGTTGCCAGTCTCGCCGTTAAGTATTCGGTTCAGGTATTAAAAACCAAAAACAAAACGATCACATATATTATTTTGGTGGATTATTGGAGATTTGCCATCCATTTAATATTTCGTTGGAAAATTAGAGCTTTTGGGGGGTTTGTAAGATAATTGGGTTAGATGGCTGATTGAAAGACGAAATGTTTCTTTTGTTGTTGTTTTGGAGAGTAAAGATGGGAATTGGAAAGTTAGCTTTTCTTTTAATTGAAAGTTCTCATGCGAGGCTTCAAAGATTTAATTCTGTAAGGTGGTTTTGACTGTGTTGTTAGTGATAATATTTTCATGAATGAGATTTTGAAAACTTAGGAGAAGAAGACGTTCGCTCTTTCTACTAAATTGAGACTAATTTGAACAGAGTGAAACTGGGATGCACTTTGATGTGATGCTTATCAACAATACAAACTAGCATTCCCTTTGCTTGCAACAAAGACATAACAAGATTTCATGAAGTAAGCACAAAGCACTGGGAGTTGACCACTGGTTTAGTAGGGAAATGATCTTATTAGATTCATAGTTGAATGGCTTTCAGCCAAATGGTGAGAAAGGGTTAGGGTTGATATGTTTTCTGCCAGGTTCCAGCCCATATAACTTTTAGATTTGCCGATTTATCTTTTTAAATTACTTAAAAGAAAATGAATGAAAACAAAGAAAAAAATCATCACCTGAAACACAAAATTCCGAAACCTATTTGTGATATATTCCTTTATAAGTGCTTTGCGTTCACCTGTAATCTTGTTGATTTTGTCTTTTGTCTATGTGAGTATTTCTGATATTAATTTTAAAATCTACTTGTAAAAATTGCAATAGGACAAAAGCTGCTCGTAGAAGAGGTGGTTTTGGAGAATATTGTTAGAAGAGGAAAGTAATAGTATGATCTTATATACTTCTCTTCATCTATCCGGTATTGCAATTTGCTTTTTGCTTATGGTTTGCAGGTCTTACAAATCAAACTTTCCTTTTGTTTATGTTGCTCGATCTATGGAAAGCTTTCAGATGTCGATTCATATAAGCTTTAAAATTATGATAATGTAAATAAAATTTGTTTCTTGCTTCTTTAGGTTATGGACATAAAACGGTTGAATAACATGATGAGTGACCATGGAATATACTCAAGAGAGAGGTTATTGATCCCTATTAACAATCCAGCCGTTCTCATAAATGGAACATGCTACATAGAATTTGATACCTATGCGAAAAGGGAAGTGGCAGTGCTTTATCTAGAAGGTGAGCCTGATAGACAACTTAACTGTTTGTCAAGTAAAGTGTCCTCTGGGCAAGGAAAGAGAAGGATTATTGAAACTTTAAGGAGAAGTATGCAAGTTGATGATGGAACTGCTCAATACTACTTGTCTATTTCAAATGGTGACCCAAGGACTGCGCTCACTGAATTCTCCGAAGACCTCAGGTGGGAGAGGCAGGCAGGAGCGTCCTAAATATGAATGTTATTAGGGGTTAATAATCATTCTACTATGTCGGTTTCCATTCCTAATGTGATTTTGGTTTTGGATATCCTGATCATCCTACCGAACATGTTCTTGCAAATCTGGTGCAGAGAAAGCAAGAGGCCTCCGGTGGGAGAGGCAGGCAGGAGTGTCCTAAATATGAATGTACTTAGTGGTTAATAATGTGATTTTGGTTTTGGATATCCTGATCATCCCTACCGAACATGCTTTTCTAAACCTAGTGCAGAGAAAGCAAGATGTAGATATTAACCTTGTGATTGGAATTTGGAAATCTGTCACGCTCTTAGCAGAAGTTGTCTATCACTTGTCATGGTACACCAAAGTACATAATTTTGTTTCCGTTTGCTTTGGAATACAAGAGCTGTTTCTTTTCCTGCGAAATTCCCGGAAGAGTAATCTAAATTTGAGTGGAATTGTGATTTACTTTTCGAGTTTCGATGATTTTTCACCCATGACACATGAAACTGTTTGCGGTGATGGTTTAAGTTAATTAGGAACAGGTGACGAAACAGATATTGTTTGAATCTGATGACCGAATTGGATTGCAGCCTCCTGAAGTTAAAAAGTTTTTCAACTAACTTATAACCATAATTAGTGGCATTATTCAATGTTTTAAAAAGCTGAAGTACATTTTAAACAAGTTTTATTCTTTCGTACATTATGCCCCTTCTATTTTAAAAATGAACTGATTACTCCCTTTGTTATATGAGCTTAGAATTTAAAAAGATTTTTTTACTCTTATATTGTGATGACATCATCACAACTATACATATTGCATTGTTTACACAAAAATACCTTTTGAATCTTTTGTTGGCTAAAATACATTAAACCCTTATATTTTTTGCTTTATTTCATTATGCCCACTATTTAAAAAATAAAAATTATTTTAAGCATGAATTATATTTTGATTGTTAATAAATAAAAAAAGGAAAAATTTTATTAAAAATATCATTGTCTTCACAATTGTACTTCATAACTGTAATTTATGGAAAATTTTAAAAGATAATTTACTTATGAAACAAAATTAAACAAGAAATAATTAACAATAATAAAATAAAATATCACCATTTTTATGTTTCTTTTATGCTCTACAAAACTATAAATACAAAATTAAAAAATCAGTGAGTAAGGGATAGGGATGGCAAATGTGGCCCAGCCCACCTTGGCTAGCTCAACTCGAGTTGAGCATGTCACGGGCAGGGCCAAGGGTCGAGATTGCTTGGCGCCATAGGGTCACTGGTTGGGCTCAAGTCAGTGCTTTTCCGACTTGTCTCGGATTGTGACTCAACGGGAAGGTACAAAATAACATCATTTTTTTATTATTTTTTAAACCATAAAGTCAGGCAAGGTTGGGCCAGGCAGCCCGGTTCAGCCCGACCCCCCTATGACCCGTCAAGCTGGGGCTCAAAGCTTAGGCTAGTCCCTCATGACCGGGTAGGGCCACGAGCTGGGAAGCCCTCAACTTGTTTGGCCACTGGTCGGTCAATTCATGGGTTGGGTCGGGCTGGGTCAAGAGCGGTCCGATCTCAACTGAACCTTTTGTCATCCCTAGTAAGGGAATGACTTAGAAAACCAAAAAAGAGCCAAAAGAAGATAATTTATAGTTTTATAGGGCAAAAGGGAAACATAAAAATGGTGATATTTTATTTTATTATTGTTAATTATTTTTTAATTTTGTTTCATAAATAAATTTTCTTTTCTTTAATTTTTTCATAAATTAACAGTCATCAAGTACAATTGTGAAGACAATGGTATTTTTAGTAATTTTCTTTTTTATTTATTAACTATCAAAATATAATTCATGTTTAAAATTATTTTTATTTTTGAAATAAAGGGCATAATGAAATAAAACAAAACATAAGGTTTAATGAATTTCAGTCAATAAAAGACTAAAAGGGTATTTTTGTCCACAAAAATGCAACATGTACAATTGTGATGAAATCATCATAATATAAGGCTAAAACAATCTTTTTAAATTATAAGTTCTTTTGACGGGGTAATAAATCCATTTTTAAAATAGAGAGAGACATAATGTACCAAGGGATAAAATACAAGGAGGGTAAATGTATTTTAGCTTTTAAAAAAATAGAAAATTAGATTGCACATTAAATCAGTAAGAGGAGAGACTTAAAATTTTAAAAAAAATTGATTGGTATTAGATATTCATAAAATTAACATATCAAAATGAAATATTTTATTAAAATAAAAATAAGGATAAATTATATTTAAATTTAAAATTTTATTTTACAATACTACTCAAAACTATTAAAAGTATTTATAAAATGATCAAATTTTCAATTTATTGTAAAATTAGTTTGTTGTTAATCCTTGAATTAACAATGTTGTGATACGCCGCGTTAGTAGAATCCATTGACAAATAGTTCCTATGTTTCAAAAAATTTACATGTTAACAAATTTACTAAAAAAAATCTGTAATACATAACCCTAATTTGTACCCAAAACCTAAATATTCTATCTTAATCCTTTTCTTAAAGTCATCATCTCCACCATCTCCTCTTCCTCCTGATTGTGCTCTATCTATAATTATGGCAAAAAGCGAGTGCCACCTACACACAAAAATGCATATAATAAAGCCATGTAAGTTTTTATAGAGGATTCGACTATGCCCCTTTACATATTGTCAAAAGTTATATAAATATTTTCATGCTAGCCATTAAGTGAATATGCATGAATAAGAGTTGTATATGAATGTGAAGTGGATCTTATAGCCACTTTCTTCATTCATAATAATGTATCAATAGCCATCTTACTCATCCCTTTCTTCCGTATGCACTAATTAGGCATGTATATGATTTCACATTGGACTTTAATCCAACAACTTCCTTTTTTAAAAGAAAATTTTCATCTATCTTTAACTGCGTCCTGTGACTGTATGCATCCATTAGAATGTTGAATTTCCCAAATGTAGGTTTTTGGCCTTTTTCTTTCATCTCTATAAAGAGACCTTCAACTTCTTCTATTTGGTTTGATTTCCCATAAGTGTCCATTAATGTGTTGTACATAATCGTATTTGATACCTTTGTCCTCAATCTCTGATTGGATAATTAGAGTCTTCTTTATTTGCCCTCACTTTAAAATGACTAAAGCGCTCATAACTTCTAAACTCCATTTGACTACATTCATCATCATCATCATCTTCACATCCAGTCTGAAATTTCGCAATAAAGCGGAGTCTGGGGAGGTCTGATAGTACGCAGCCTTACCCTTACATAGTAGAGAGGTTGTTTCCGGTAGATCCGCATGCAAATGTGACAATAAAAGAGTGATGCAGGTTAAAGAATAAATAAGTAAAACTGACACACTAAATTATTATGTAAATAAAATTACAATAAATAAATAAATAAATAAAATATAACCAAAGGATATACTTGAAAACAAAATATAACATGAAGATAAAAAATAAAAAAATAATAATAAAGTACAGAGTAGTTGATATAAGGTTAGAAAAAAAAGATATTAAAAAAAATAATTCGGTAAATATACTTGATAAGTTGTAAAATTTAGCTTATACCTAGTATGCTGTAAACGTTTACTCACTATTTCTAGAGTCGTTCCTGTCAACCTTACAGCTCTGTATCATTCTAATTTCATCATGATGTATCGATATTCAAAGACAACAAGATAGATACACAAAAAACACTATATTACATGTTGAGAGTGTGAAGAATTAGAAGTTCGTAAGATTTCATGTCGGAGCAAAGAAAGAAGACTCGTAGGAACATTTTACCTGAAATTGTAGAGAGCCTCAGAAGAAGAAGAAATTCAACAAGAGATCCACAAGAGAAGACA
>JANQAP020000172.1:9795377-9809438 GCA_026874005.2 Erythroxylum coriaceum
TTAGTACTACTAGAGACCTCCAAAATACTAGAAGACCAAAGATTTACATGTATAGAGAGCCATGAAATTCCTGTAAAAATATTAACTTTATGTTCTCTTTTCCTTATTTATGGCCATGATGATGCTATTTCATATTTATATTCTTAAAGATGTGCCACACTTTCGTCACACTATAACCACTTCTCCTAATAAGTTAACTCATTATAACACTATTTCTATGATCAACACAAATATTATTTTTCTTTATAACATTATGCATATAACAAGCATATTCATACCTGAAGTTGCTTGTAGATATCAATAAATTGGAATTCTACATTCTGTATGAATAATAAAACTAACTAACTAACAATTAAATTACTTCAATAGCAGCTAATTGATTTTGTAGCAAAGATTGCCTCCTACAATAGAGAAGCCTTGAAATAGCAATGTTATAAATATGGACATTTTTGAACTTTTTGTTCTACAGAAAATAATTAAACAACACCATTATTTAATCACCCATTCTTATTCTTATAAGCAATGGAAGCAATAATCATATACAAGCAAAAGGAGTGATAAGTGATGGTTTTGACAACCTCATCAACTTAACAAATGGAAGCAAATCATCATCAAACTCTTATTGCCCATCACCTCTAACAAGTCCATATACTAGGGGATCAGATCTCATGTATCGATTATGGTGTTCCTATAATGTTCTATTAAATCTTATTCACACATTTACGTGAACCCCACATAATTGTATGAATGAGATTTAATAGAACATGATTAAAACAGAGTAAGTGGAACAGAGGATTTGATGGGCATATACTATTTCTCCCCTTATAACCACTTAATTGCTCTCCTAATATTTTATTTTGTGGTAAGTTCCTGGCAAGTTCCATTACTTGTTCAATAACTCCCTCTAGCGATATTCTTGATTCCAGATTGTCAAAACCCATTTTCTAGGTGATGGGAATATCATCAAGGTTAAATTCATGTTCAAAGTTAAAGTCGTGAGCTAGGTTCCAATAAGAGTAATACTTACTTTGTAAGGAGAATATGCCTTTACAAGACAAGTCTTCAATTGAACAGCAAAATTTAGAGAATCTATAACAAAGATTTATAGTGAGTTTGAATATAATGATATTCTTGTAAGTAATCGAAAATTAGGGAACAACGAAGACAATGGAGATTGTGGTTATAGATAAGGCATTTAGGGTTATGCATTAGGTTTATTTTTATTTTTAGGAAAATTGATAACATACAAAATTCTTACCACGTGAAAGCTTATTTGTCAACGGATCCTATTGACATGGTAGTGAATGTCATCACCACTAATTAGAGGGTTAATGATGGGCTAGTTTTGTAAAAAATTCAAAGTTTGAGCAATTTATTACAAATTTTAATAGCTTTATTTTTAGGGTAAACTATATTTAAAATTCTAATATTTGCTTAGAATTTTAAATATAGTTATATTAACCATTCACATAAAAAATAATTCTATGTGAAACAAGATGTCAAAAGCTTAAAAATGCTTAAAGTATTTCTACCTTATTAGGCTATTATTCATAATAAAATTTGTTCCATTTAGTTCCATATAAACTACTAGAAGCTATTTCATAAACAAGTATGAGAAAAAAGCCATTAAAATAACAACAAGAATACTCCTTAGAATTTATATATAACACAACTTAAGAATATAAGTGATTAAAGAGGAATTGAAGGGAATGCAAAGTTTTATGGTTGAATAAAAATAGGATGAAATTCATGTTATATGAAGCAAAAACTAAAGAAAGGTTTACGGTCTCCTTAAGAAGAAGAGAAGCTTCACAAGTACTTAATTAGATTTGGTGTTGGCTATTGAGAGTGCTCTTCATAAGTTAGTTGGTATAGTTACATTTTTGTAGCAATTTTACATTCGTTAATTTCTTATTCGATATAATAAAATTTTAATCTTAGATATTAAAAGCTGTTGATCATGATTTTATTTAATTTTTATAGGTTGATAAAGATGTGAAAAAAAAAGTTGTAGGTTAAGATGGATAAATCACTTGAGACTTGAATTGACCCTAAAATCTTCTATTTTAAAACCGATAAAATATTAGAAATTCCCTACCTTAATCACTAAATTTCCTAGATTACACAACAACCAAGAAAGCACACAATAAAAAGAGTAAAGAGAAAGAAACAAAAAGACCAAAGAGAGAAAAGGTTGGATCGATTATGGATAGAGAGAAGATAGAAAAAAACTCAATAACATATATAGTATAAAAAAGTCTTGAAAGAAGAAGAAGAAATTAACCGCTTCACAAATAATTTAAATGAACCAATTAATTCGGTTTAATTTTTATTCATTGATATTAGCTATTCATTTTCCTCTCTCATTTTTTCTTTGTGCTTTCAACTCGACCATAATTGAACTATTGTGTTGTCTTAATAAGCAACTTCTCGTTGTTCTTGGATTCAGTTTTTAAGATCTGGTTGTATGTAAATCTTGAAGACGTACGATTAATAAACTAAGCAGGTTTTGAATTTATTAAAACAAAGTTCTAGCGGGTGGTAATGATTCTCAGGCGTGGTTGAAACACGGTGGCGGTGGCACCATGGCATTCCATGCGAGCATGTGCAGTTTCTTTTGTTCAATTGGGACCAAATTGAGTGCAGCAGGGATCATTTCTTTTAGCCATGAAATTAAATTTTCAATTGTAACCAAGGTTTTGCGAGTAAAATTGAAAATTTTTTCATATTTATTTACGAGTCAGTAGACATTATACGCTAGCTTTAAAACGTTTGTCATTAAATTTAATTAATAAATTGTATATTATACATCAAATTTTCAGTTGTAAGTATGGGTGTAAATGATGAGATGATTGATTAGTACAAGATCAAACTGGAAATAACCTGCCTAAGATAAACTAGATAAGAATGCTATCTTTCAACTAATATTTTATTGTTAAAGGGAGCATTAAGTATCTACAAGCAAAGAACAATACTCGACAGCTATGTATGGTTTACTGACTCGGCAGGTTGATTGTCTTGACGGTATCCCATAATGTGTCAAGGAATCATCGTTTCTCTCCGGTTCCAAAGCCATTACAATAATAAGAAGAAAATTCATCCAACAACATGGTATCGTCTAGGATCTGACACCTTGATTTTCCAATGCCCATCAGGCAAGCCAACATTCTTAGCTATTCTTCTCCATTTCCTTATCCTGGCACCCGATTGCTTCGTCAACCCACAATATCCATGCAATTCCTTTGGCATGGCCTTGTAGACCTGCCACCACTTCTTATGGGCTGAATCACTAGCAAATTGATGTCTTGCCACCATATCCCAGTTACAGTCATAGTCTTTATAACACATCCATGGTTTCAAACCCAGAAAGTGTAAAGTGTAAAGATTGTCTGGAATTTGACGACTTCCGCTAGAGAAAACCTTGAGAAAATTCAGCTTCTTAGGCAACCTATGCCACCATGTGAAAAATTCGTTGAGGAACCCTTGATCACCATCGTTATATGAAGCTAATTTGGAGGTCTTCTTCATCAAATCTTCGAAAGTACATCTTGAAGGCTCAATAACCATAAATCCCGAGTTGAACAACACCTTTTCATTTGGAGACGCTGATAACTGTGGATAAAAAAAGAACTTATCAATGTTCTTAAGGACCAAAAGGTCTGCATCAACAAATATAACCTTTTCATATTCGATCAGTTGCCAAACCCTAAGCTTGCTATAGTTCCATTCGTTGTAAGACCCTTTCTTGGCAAATGGACTGCGAATAGGTTCGATTTGCCTGGTTTTCCATCCTGCTTTTTTGAGACCTTTGAGCGACTTAGGACTCAAGGAGGAGTCATGAAGGAGGACTAGATCATGTGTTGAGTTGCTTTGTAATATGCTCTGAGCCAAAGCAATTGCACCGCATACATAAGCTTCTGAGGAATGCAGGAGTGTTGCATAAGCAAATTTCGCAGACAGAGGTCCATTGCCAAATGTGTAACCTTCTTGACCTGCATATATTAAATGATCATCAGTGGAGTAGAAAGAAAGGTTAGACTCTTCGATCAAGTCTTGTTAAGGTTCTTACTATTTTTTAGAGACAAAGAATAAGCAATGATCTATATATCATAATTGATACACAGTTATACTATTGGGCCGAGGTAATGAGAAAAAACGTTTACATTTTTCTCCATCAAAGTGTTAATTTTCACATTGTTATTAAGATAATAGAATTCAACTTAATAGACTTGGTAACCCAACTATGCAATTTTTTATTAAAAGACGGATATTCATTTAGTAGACCTAATTATAATGAAAATACCTATTAACTGTAAAATCAAATTGCTTCTCTTATCTGCTGCAATCATAAATTACCATTCTTCACGTTCTAAAGAACTCCCAAATTATCATTATATATTTTGAGATGTAGCCATTAGTTAACATACATATGTATGTATGTAAGTATGTATGTATGTATGTATATTGATGGTCTAAATATGGACACTAATTATACATTGATTTTATCCTGAAATTATGCCTATAAATATATGATAGTTAATTGATAAACATCAATTACTGCGTGTTTATAGGATATGGTTGATTCTTGTTAACTGATTCTTCCTTTGATTGAGTTAAAGATAAGGTTGTCCTAATATGCCCCCACAAGATGGAGAGTCGATCAGAGACACCAATCTTAGATCATAAGTCAATGAACCAAGAATTAGCAAGTTGATCAAGAGTGGAAATATCAGAAAATTGTAAGAGAAGATGGGAAATTTGATCATAAATAAAATGGAAGTTGATGGCCACATGGGGGTACAGAACTGGGTTGGCACTGAGATAGGTAGTTCCAATATTTTCATAATGAATTGTTGGCATTTGAGATAAAGCGATATCAAGTTATTGTAAAAGTGATTCAACCCAAGTACTTTTAGAAGCAGTAGTTGTAATAATGTGATACTCAGCCTCAATAGAGGAGTGAGTAATAAATATTTTCTTTTTAGCACTCGATGAGATGATATTGCTGCCAAGGTAGACAAGATATGCACTAGTGGAGCTACAATCATTTGGATTTCCTGCACAATAAGTGTCAGAATATGTTTACAATGTTGTGCTAGAATTGCTGGAGAGAAATAAACCATGATGAATGGTTCTTTTCAAGTACCATATGACATGACAACAACCCAATAGAGCTTAAATGGAAAATGTGTGAAATGAGATAACTTATTTACTACAAAACATGTATCAAGTTTGGTGAAAAATAAATATTTTAAGGCACCAACAACATTGTGGTATTCTGTGGCTGTGACAAAATGAGAACCATCATTAATAGAGAGGGAGGTGGAAGTTGACATTGGTGTGACAATTCCTTTTACTCCAAGCATGTTGGTGTGGTCACGAATGTCTAAATGTACTTTTATTGATTAAAGGAACAGACCAATTTTGGTTGGTATGACTTCTATACCCAAGAAATGATGTAAGTGTCTAAGATCTTTAGTGACAAGTCCAGAAGACAAAGAGGTGATAAACTTGAAAACAAAATTAGAATTATTTCTAATGATGATAATATCACCAACATAGACTAACAAGTGCATCAATATGCCATAATGAGAGTAAATGAAGTGTGATGAGTAAAATTTGGAGTTAGTAACCTTGTTGAAGTAGAAAGGAGCTTAACTCACATTACCAAGCACGAGGAACCTAGCTACTTGAGGCCATAAATGGTTTTATTAAGTTTGCAGAAAAAATTGGGATGAGTAGAGCTATCAAAACTAGGTGATTAGGCCATGTACACCACTTCAAAAAGTTTCCCTTAAAGGAAGGCATTATTTATGTCAATTTGATATAAAGGCAAGCAAGTGTAAGAACCACTCTAATTGTTGTAGGCTTTATAATGGGACAAAAAGTATCAATATAATCCAACCTAGGTTTTATATAAAATCCTTTTGCTAAAGGTCTTGCTTTGTAACAATCATTGGTACCATTTAAGTGACATTTTATACAGAATACCCATCTACATCTGACAATACAGGGACTAGTTCCCAAGTAGCATTTTAGACTAAAGCATTAAACTCAATAAACATAACATCTTATAATTGTGGGTCTTTAACAACTTGATTGACACATATAGGTTTTAAAGTAAGAGAAATGGGGTGATTAGTTGCTATAAAAATTTGTTTAGGTTTAAAGATGTGATTTTATGATCGGGTGACTATAAGGTGAGTGTGGATAAGAACTTATATTTCTAAAGGAGATAGTTCTTGATTGGTGATTGAGTAATGGTTAGATTGGGCAAGTTAACTAGTATAGAATAATAAGATAGTTCTTGATAGGTGGGTTGAGTAACTAGAACCTATATTTTAAAAGGGATTTGGTGTTGGAAATTTAAAGGTGAAGAAGAATTAGAGGAGGAGGAAGGAGTACTTGAATATGATAGGAGGAAGGAGTACTTGAATATGATAGCAGAGGACTTGGGGTTTTTGGACTATATTCTTTAATATTTATAGTAAAAAAAACTGCATCTTGTGGCAAGTGATTGGGATGTAAAAATGTAGGATGGGATACAAACTAAAGGAGAGAGGGTTGTTAAAGGAGGAGATGTATTGGTGTCAACACGAGGACTGGTTAAAATGAATGAGAAGTATAAGAATTGGGTTTCCTAAAAAACCACTTTAATTTTGAGAATAGCCTACAAAAACATAAGGACTGGATCGAGGATGGAGTTTGTGGGAGGTGTATGGTTGAAGACAAAGGTAATATAAGCAACCATGTATAGTTCGCTTGTCATTAGATAAGGCTTCAAATGGAGAAATCATGTTAAAAAGTGCAATGGGTAACTGATTGATGGGATAAACTACAGTCTTAAAGGCATAGGACCCAAATAAGAGTAGCAAGGAGGCTTAATGTAATTTTTTTAGGCCATTTCAACAATATTTTGATGGTAGCACTCGACATTACCATTATGTTAGGGTGTATATGGTGGATTCATGAAAAGAGAAATACCATGGGTAGAAAATAGGTTTTTTAGTGCTTGATATTCACCTCCTATATTAAAGTAAATAGAGATAATTGGTTTGACAAAGTATTTTTCTGCTAATTGTTTAAATTTTGAAAATAGTGAGAAGACATTAGATTTTCTCTCAGGGGGATACAACCATATATATTTTGTATAACAGTCAATAAAGGTAGTGCAGTAGTGATAGCCATCAATGGAAGGAATTGGGGAAGGAACGCAAACATTACTCTATAGTAACTCTAATGCTGAATTGCTTTCAATATTGGAGACATTAAAATGTAATCAATGACTTTAATTACACTAAAATGAATTACAGGAGAAACTAAAGTTTGTGATAGAAGTTAAGGAGAAAATTTAAGATATAACTCAAGATATAACAGTAAGGGTGTCCTAAACAATAATGCCAGTTGGATGGAGAAGAGTTAATGCCAAACATTGCTATAAGTCTTATAGTAGATAAAGAATAAGGTAGCTAGTAAACACCATCTTTAATTGGTCTTTAAAGAAGTTATGCCCCCATGCAAAGTTCCTTCACAACAAAATGCTAAGGAAAAAAGTTCAATGGATGTGTCATTGGTACAAAAAAGTTTGAAATAGAGATTAAGTTCTTTTGCATTGCTAGAACACAAAGAATATTATGTAAAGAAAAATAAGAGAATGTAAGATTGGTTAAACATATGTGAGTGCTTAGCAAACCTGTACCATCTCTAATAATAATTTTATCAGTTCCACCATAGTTAGACTAAATAGATTGATTTTATAATTTGAGATAACTTAATGTAAGGCTATTGAATCAATAAACCAACCTTGATTATTCATAGATGAAATAGTAGCGTAGTTTTCCATTAGTTTATGAGATTGATTGCCTTAGTTTTTGATGCAATGTTTAGTTGTATGACTTGTTTAATTATATAGTTGACAGAGGACTTTGTTGAAGTGTTGATTACAGTTACTGCTATAACCAACTCTTTTTCATTAATTAAGGTCTAATGGTTTGACCCACGAAAGAGACCCACGAAAGAAGTGATTGTTTGATTCACATGTAACATCCTATTATTCCATGATTAGGGTTAGAACCATATGATACTATATATGAGAGTTTATTGAGAATTTATAAGTGCATTTCATGCATTATATGGCATACACATGCCCGTGAATAATGTTGTCACTCATGAATCAATAAACCAACCTTGATTATTCATAGATGAAATAGTAGCGTAGTTTTCCATTAGTTTATGAGATTGATTGCCTTAGTTTTTGATGCAATGTTTAGTTGTATGACTTGTTTAATTATATAGTTGACAGAGGACTTTGTTGAAGTGTTGATTACAGTTACTGCTATAACCAACTCTTTTTCATTAATTAAGGTCTAATGGTTTGACCCACGAAAGAGACCCACGAAAGAAGTGATTGTTTGATTCACATGTAACATCCTATTATTCCATGATTAGGGTTAGAACCATATGATACTATATATGAGAGTTTATTGAGAATTTATAAGTGCATTTCATGCATTATATGGCATACACATGCCCGTGAATAATGTTGTCACTCATGAAAATAATTGTACATGCATTCATTGACATTTTTCGGGTATAAGTGATTTTTAATGTGATTAAAGTGTGAATTATGGATTAATTGTCTTGAAAATTGAATTGGTGTGTATTAGAATTAATTTTGCATTTTTGGAGACATTTCAGAAATTTTGGAAATTTTATCAAAAAATGTGAGATATTTTAGACTAAGAAAAATATAGAAATAAGAGACAAATAGAAGTATGACAAATGGACTAGTGAATGTGTGACATTTGGACAAATTAAATGGATGACAAGTGTAAGACATACATGAGAGACATGTGGCATTGCATAATGGAGCCACCTAGTCATTTAGGAAATATGTTTCTACAACTCCTTTCTTTGGCTTCACCGAAATTCTCCATCACCAAAAACCTTCCTTCTTGCTTATCCATCACCGAATCCTAGCTTGTTCATATGTCTTTGGTGTTTGCTTAATACGATTGCAAAGTCTTCAACTATTTGGAGTTTTTGATTGTTGTTGAAATCTCTTATTAACTTTTTCCCCCATTTTTGGAATTTTTCTTACGAGAGTGAAACTTAAGACAAGTAAGTTATGCTTTAAGTTTTATGTAGTGTAAATGACTTTCGATGATGTTTTCATGTTTGAAAATATATGCATACGTGAGTGGTGTAGCAAGATGAGTGGATGCATGCGTGAGTGGTGTAGGAAGAAGCAATTTCTGAGATATGATTAAAGTGATGAAGGAGTTAAATCAGTAGAAAATGTGCATAAAGTGTATAAAGGATTGTGATAATTGAAGTTAAATAAAGATTAGTGAAGTGCAGAAAATGTGATATGTCAAAGTATGAATTAGGTTCTGTTTTTGTGTTGTGATTTTTCATAAACTTATGAATTGTGTATAGAGATCACTGAATTGAAGATTGAGGTATAACTGAATCATCAACGTGAAAGGATAGAGAAATGATAGAGAAGTAATAGAACATTGACAATGAATTGTGCTGGAGTATGTTATATGCAGTGTTTTACTGAACATACATCTGTATTGTGACCATAACTTGATCTGTGAATATCCAAATTGGATGAATTTTGATTTAGAGTAAACTAGAGACATATGGATACATTGTTCATGAAGGAATCAAATTTGAAATCTATCCTTAATAGTCTTGAAATTTGGCTTGAAGTTGAGGGTTGTGTTGAATTGAGGTATAAGAAACAGTATTTTGATTATAACTTGCACGATATTAAACCAAAATGTATGAATTTGAAGTCATTAGAAACTTAAGACATAGAGGAACATTTTATTAGAAGAAAGTGTTGCCTAAAAACTTCTATTTCTAGGTCAAAAATGACAAGAAAGAAGTAAGAAAACACAGCAGGTCACGATTGTGCATCTACACGATCGCGACTCTACTGAAGAAGGAAGAAAGTCACGATCGTGTGACCCAACAGACTTTAACAAAGGGTGATTTTTTTGGATATTTTTCAACCTGATTCAAGTAAGGATGTTTCTATATGAGGCATGTAGGTTTAAATGAGCTCTTAAATGAATTTAATTGATATTGAATGAAGGGATTAAAGTGAGTAAAGAGTATTAGAGATTAAAGAATGTTTTGAAGGTGTTGTAAATTGTTTATGAAGAGTATTAAAGAAACATACCCGAGAAATTGTCATTGAACATGCATGATGCATGATACATTCATAGATGTATATATGACTGATTATTCTTATGAAAATGCACATAAGTGACATATAAATGTATATGATTGCATATAGAGGAGCACGTCGAGCGACCACTTTTAGACATTGCCGGGACTTCAAGGCAATAAGCTAAAGGGAGCAGTTGTGAGTCAACCTAGATGATCTTCCTAGGATTGATTGATTGATTTTGTTGACTTTCCAATTAATGAACTGTTTGTGATTTGTATGTGAATTCCGGACTTTAAAAGTTAGAGGAGTTTGATATTCAGGAATGCATTGGAAGTGACCTATTTGTATTTGAAATTTGAATAATATTTGCTTGCTACTGAACTCTGATTGAATTCTAAATACTCAATGAAAGTTGAATGCTGAACTGAGGTCCGATGAATATAAGTATCTGTCTGTGCATCATAAGCAATTGCTAATTATGGCATATTCTGTTATCTGATACATTTCATTAAATGCATGATTAGTTAAAGGCGTTGTGATCAGAGTAGCTAGTCTGAAAGAGCTTTAAGCTCAGAATTCTGCACGTAGAGCTTTGCTCTGTGATTTCTGTAACTGGTTGAGCCCAATGGGCCAGTATTTGTATCTGTATCTGTATCTGAAAGGCACTCGATCATAATAAATAATAACGAATCTAGAGTCTCATATGCATCTACATTTGTATATTTATGATTTTGAAATATATGCTTGTGAAATCTTTTCTGAAGTTGTGTTGTTAAAGTGATATACCATGATAATATGATTGATTGGGTTAAGTTCTGAAAGAATATATATGTGATGTGTATGACATTCATTATGTCTTATTGCGTTGAAAAATGTTTGTGAAATTGGTTGATTGTATGATATTTGTGTGTTTGCCTGAAGTGAGATCATTAATGATGGTTCGCTCATTAAGTTCGTAAAACTCATCCAAAATTGCAATGTTTATATTTTCAGGTACGAGACAGGAGACCTAGATTTCTAAGATCTTCTAGAAGAACATTTTGGATAAAGATATGGCTCAAAGGTCTATCAGTTGGCATTTGAGGAATTGTAGTTGTTTTTAAGTAGTTTACATATGTCATGTAAAACTTGTTTATAAAGGTTGTAAATATTGGTTTTTAATATCTACTCTGTAAACCTTTATGAATGAAATGAAGAGATGAAGTTTTTAAGTATTGTATTTTCTTTATGATGCCATTTAAGAGATTAGGTTTGATCCAGTATACCACTATCATAGGATATGTACTTGAATATCCTCGGGATGTTTGGGTATGTACTTTATGGTAGTGGGGTGCGACATCACAAGCTTGTTAAAGATAGTTTCTATAGCCTACTAAATATGAGATGTAATTTTCTTATGAATTTCACCATTGCAACTTTAATATCATTATTGTTGTCTTCTCTTTTCAACAATTCTTCATATTTTATGAGTTTGTTATAAAGATCCTCAAAACTAATAGACCTTTCCCTTGCACGAATTCATGTTGATATTTCTTTGAAATTAGGTCTAAGTCTATTAAGAGAGTGTATAACCAGATTTGCATCATCAATTGAAGATCTAATAATGGCAAGTTCAAGAGCTAAGACTTTGATAATGCCTAAATATTCTGTTGTCTATCTATTTCCTTGAGTTGTACTGATGAGTTTCTCTTTAAAAGACATTACTCTTAATCTTGACTGATTGGAAAATAATTTTCTTAATTTATTCTTGGCATCACATGACTTTTTAACTAAAGTAATAAGTAGCATAACTAGCTCTGAAAGAGAAGATATAATTACGTTTAATAGCAATTGGTCTTAATGAACCTAATGAGTGTAAGCAGAATTGGGTGAGGCTTTCTCATGTATACTAATAGTCTCTTCTAGGCATGCTGTATTACTATCTATATAGCCTATTATATCATATCCAATAAGAAAGGAATGAAACTAAGCACGCTAATATGGGAAATTCGTAAATGGTAATTTAATTAGGATTTGAGTATTAGTGTAAATGGACATTAAGGCAATGGTTGAATTTGCTATAGTGGTGGTTGATATAATGACATGTGAAGTACTTGGATATAGTAGTTGTTGACACAAGGAGGAAGGCTATATTTATAGTTTTGAAAAAGAAGAAACAAAAGATTATATGACTCATGAGAGCATCAAAACTCTAATACCAATTGTTTTATTTAATAAAAAAGTTATGTGTATGCCTATATATATACAGGTGGTCTAAATATGGACACTAACTATACATTGATTTCATTATGAAATTATGCCTATGAATACATGACATTTAATTGATGAACAAAGATTATTGTATGTTTATAGAATATGGTTAATTCCTATTGATTGATTTTTCCTTTTATTGAGATAAAATCAATGTTGTCCTAATAACAACATCTATGGATTAATTAATTTATTTTACTTATAACATAATCTAAAGAATTATTAACTTATTAAGTTTAAGTAACTGTTAATGAATATCTATGTATCATTATTACTTTTACCTAATCTAATCCAATTATTTGAATTTGACTATTTAATAATATACCAATATCTCATATAAATAGATAATCTATGTTTATTTGATCATTATTTTTATTTTTATTTTTTTTACTAAATATTTTTCAAATTTTAAAAAATTTATTAACATTTGAAAGTGAAGACATTAAACAAATACACCAGGATACCATTACAAAACAAACTCTTATACCAAAAAGGATATATCATAAAACAAATATTGGTGAAATCCAACAATACAATAGAGTAAGAAGTCCCATAAAGCCTAGTTAATAATGTTTATCCTAAGTATTAAGTGCATTAAATTAAGGAATGTACCTTAGGAGTGAGGCGTCATCTATAAGAATAGTTTGTTGCTGATATCCTTGAAGATTTCCTTTGTCATGATAAATTCTTTAATTTACTTGAAAATGTTTAGGCTAAAATCATGCATGCTTTCTTGTTAGCCTTTGAAAATTCTTTTTTTTCCCCTTTCTTTCTTCCCATATAGTGTAGAGACCATAATTTAGCACCAATTTGAATATGGTTGAGTCACTTTTGTGGTTGTATCTAACCTATTCAACCTAAGACATGAATTGAGACTAGCTATGACCAAAGCATTAAATTATGCACTTTTTCCAAGATTGGTTTCAAATCATTTGTGTAAATTTACAAAGATGCCCATGAGTTTGATGGCTTGGAGACATAGCTTACACATTGTGTTGCTCAAGATAATGCCTTTTAATCTATCCAAAAATTTTAATATATATTTGATTGCTAACTATAATAAGAAGGAGCCTTTAGGAAAGTTATTATTAAAATAAACAAGGTTCTTCCAAGTTACTCTCTTAGTTGGGGCACTAAATGATCCTATATAAGATTTATTAGTAAAGCATCGAGTGCTATTCCTCATCCATCTTATCTTATCTTCTTGATCTATTCTTGGTTTGTAATTTTATATTGAATTCATTATCAGATTAAAACTCTTATACCTATAATGCCATTCACCTGTATTAATGACTTCCTTAACTTTAGTATACTAGGGAATACGGAAGTTGAGGTTGTCTATACCTTACAGTTTATAAAGAGGACCAAGTTTATTCTAATTGTCAAACCAAAATTAGGCTTTCCACTTATTTCTGATCTTGACTTTCATTTCTCGAATCATTATATCCCTTAGTTTAAATATTTAGTTAGGGTTTATGAGTAGCTAAACTTTTCATTGATAATCCAAAAACTTTGATCCTTTTACTATATAAGAATGCATCCACTTAACCCATATAAATTCATAATCCTCAAACAACTTCTAAATTTTTTCAGCCATAAGCATCTTATTGATCAATCAAACTAATTTA
>JANQAP020000173.1:8245-23453 GCA_026874005.2 Erythroxylum coriaceum
TATAAAGCCTTTAGGATGCTACAATTGACATAATCATCAATGGAAACAAATGGCACTAGTCTAACCACCACTATAGAAGATTCACAAAAATCTTAAACTTGATGCCTATTCAATGTATTGACCATCATAAAGAGAACCAAGTTATATGGACTAAACATAACTTAGAAAAAATCTCTAATAGATCATGCAAAGACTTTTTAGAAGAAATAACCAGTCTATTACATAATCTAGGTTGGCTAGTAAGGATGCAGCATGCCAAAAGTCCCATTTATACTATAGCTCATAGTTAAGAGAAAACTTTGGACCAAAGACAATACTTATAGAGACTCCTCCAAACTCGCCAACTCCTTGTTATGTAACCAAGAAATAGAAACACTAAACCATCTATATTTCAATTGTGACATGTCAATCCCCTGTGGAATCTAGTCTTGGATATTAGTAATCTACATTGCAACATGAGGAATTGGGATGGAATAATTGTCTAGGCTAGCAAAAGATAAGGGAAAATGGATACTAATAGAAGGGTCTTTCAAGTTGCATTCAATTGCATTATATATGTAATATAGAGGGAACATAATACTAGGTTTCACAAAGACCAAAAGATGAATTAGAATGATTTTAGCCACAGAAAAATCAAATTGATAAGGGAAAATTTTTTAGTAAATGGATTAACTAACAAAATGAGTCCTAACGTCACTCTTAGTAGGATATTTTGATACACTTATGGCTAACTCCTAGGATGCATGAAGAACCATAACACTTCTTTAGTGATAATTGAAACTTGCTACCTTATAACTAAACCAGTCTAAACTTCCTTTATTGGTTTTAATCTTTTAAGTTTTTAGTATTCTAGTAGCTGTATAATTGGGATTAGCCAAGTTGGTTGAGCTCTTGCTGGTTTTGCATTGTATTAGTATTTAGCTTCGGATTTGTAATCTCTTTTTAATCTTTAATTGTTAATTTACCTTTATCTCTTTAATCATTCTTTACATATGACCCATTAAGTTCCTAAATACGTTAAAAATATATATAAATTGTAATCCTAAACTATATTTTTATGGTTAAATAAATTAAACTCCTTAGTTTATCTTACATTTTATAATTAAACAATTTATATCTATAGATCAAGGTGAAGTATAAAAATATATCATAACCACTCAAATCTTGAGAATGTCCAAAATAGTTTTAATTAACTTTTTGTGATTATTTTTTCTATAAAATTCAGTCTTTTCATCATATAATATTTGAATTAGACAAAAAGTATGAAATCAATATTTACTCTATTTAAGTCTAATCATATCAATCTTTAGCAATAACAATTGATTGTTTTAATGATATATGAAAGTTTTCAAAATATCTTTCTACCTTGAATAAGGATTTCTCTAATTAATACTAATCAAAAATAATGAAACATTCTTTCTAATTGCTTTAGGATGACTAATCTTATATTGATCACTTAATTTTCTCTACATAGTTTATGTCATATCCAATGACTACCAATCGAATTACCTTTGACTAAGATAGGTCCCAAGTAGTATCAAAGCATAACAATATCTATATGAGATACTTCAAAAGTCTTAAGTCAAATAATCACTTATACAACAATCTCAATAATCATTTTCATAAACACTTAAGTAATGCTCCACGTGAACTTCTCATGCCAGATCAATTTATTGAACTTATTCTCTAACAAGCACCAATATATTTGTTTAAGTATTATATACTTTGGTTTATGAAATTTACTACTTTCTTCCTAAGAAAGAAACATAATATGTGATAGTGTTTTCATCCTATTAACGTTTAGTCTTAGACCAATAATTAAAAGTAATTTAGTAATAATACATGAATGTACTATGAATCTTATAAGTATGATCTCGTCAAAATTTATTTACAAAGTTTGTTAATTTCACGAACTATACCTTATATTTAGTTAATTAAACAAATATGCATAAGATAAACAATATCCTTGATTAATTATGTAAAAAAATATACTATCAAATGATTGATTAACAGAATAAACCAACATAGAGATAGGTTGAGAGGTTCAAAACTTCTTCCTTACTTTCTAAAGTTAAGAAGAGAAATGACATAATTTTTATGTAAAAGGAAAAGCTACAAGTTTTATTTTTTTTAATTATCAAGGATAAGCTTTATTTTCTTTTTTAGAGACAGGTTTTACGTTCTTTTGTCTAGAGACAGGTTTTGCATTTGTTTTTTTTAACAAAACACATTCGTTTCATCTGCTGAAGATGTCCTATAATTGCCACCATGAAAAGATAAGTTCTAAAGTTTTCATTTTTTAATTGCATCAACGGTTTACAAACGAGTTGAACAATGGACCAATTCTGCTTCTAGTATCCTTTTAGTGCTACTTGTATATTTTTCAAGTCTTCCCATTTGTACACAGCTCTTGACTGTGATTCTCTCGTGGCTTCGGTTACTTGTGTTCTGTCAAAGTATATAAAATTTTTATGTCAGAACATCATTGTCATGAGGTAGTAAAAAATGGTCCATATTTCTGCTTGCGATCAAGTACTACAGTCAAGAGCTTTAGAATCGTTTTATCTGAATTTTCTTTTGGAAAATTTTCATCGAAAGATTTATTAAACAACAGGTCTTTGAAATAGACCTTGGTTGTTTAAATCATCAAGCGATATTCTAAACATGAATGCATAGAGAGATAATTAAGGTAGTTTATGACGTCCCTTACTATGCAGGTTTCTGGTGGACAAACTTGTAGACAGTTCTCTGCAAGACAGTTCTCTGCAAAACTGTAGTGAGACGCAGAAGAAAGTTGGGATGGGATGAACAACAGTAATATCTACCTAGAATTCCAAGTACCGAAAAATGGATGAGTTGAAGAACGAAATAACACAGGTCAAGCCTTGGGGGATAAGGTTATCAGTGAATACATTTATACTGAAGAAGTGTGTTTCTAGAATATAGATCCTAGAACGCACCAAATGCACACAGTGAGAGTCACAGAGGTTAGAGGAACAAATGCGGCCAGTGTAATTGTCATTGTCACTAGCAGAATGACGCTAATATTGCGTTGGATTCATTGGTACAACTTTTGTGATTCCTTAGTTAAGCAAAATTTTAAGTGGACATCGACTATAAGCAGATTATCTTGCTGACTGATATCAGGGACTGATACAATTGGTCATGAAATTTACCCCATCCAATGTGGCCCTCTTGCAGAACACTGGACTCGAAAGTGATCAATGTCAAATTATTTACTCAAACTATAGTTATATACTAGATTTACAAAATACATATAAGTTCCTTCATATTAAATGAAAGGAGGGTTCACATCATCAGATTTAACAAAATTAAGAATTTCAAATGAAAGAAAAAAAAGAAAGAAAGCATGAGTAAAATGGAAACACAAACGTTGCAACATAGAATAGTGTAAAATTTTGCCATACATTGAATCAATGCAGTGTTAAATGAAACTACAAATATACAACAACTTACATGTTACAAATGTCTTGCTCCCATGTGAGAGGCTAAAAAGTAACAGGAGAAAGGCAACTTGTAGATAAATGACCAGCATGTCCGCCAAACTTGACATGATGCTCCAACTCATCAATGTTATGCTTTTACGCACATAGCTCCATTGAAGAAAATTGTTTCTTCAACAACCCAGTCCATTTGATTGGAGTCCTCTAGTTATATTTATCGATCAGGAAATCATAAAATTAATTGGTACTTTCTTCCTCAGGAACCAAAGGCTCAGAAATGTTTTTAGTTAGCATTTCTTCACAACCCCCTCAAAAATGCCATCAGTCCCAAAGAAAACTGAAAATTGTAGGTGATTAACTGGACCAGGAAGCTGGAAGGTGACAGCGAACCGGCCAGGTGAGCAGAGATTTTGAGTTTGCATCTTGAAGACTTGTGAGTGTTTACACACTGTTCTCTCACCTGTTGTTGTCACTCCCTTAATGCGCACCATTCCGTCAGGATTAATGTCAAAACTAAAATCCTCTGCATTCACAACGTATAAAATAATTAGAAAGAACACAAAATACATCTTGATTATCATATGACGCATAATAAATCCTTAATAGACAGAATCCAAGTCCAATGCCAACAACCAGAAGTAGTAATCACGTGCCATAAGCTTGTAAAATGGATCAAATAACAGGCTTCAGTGATCTGCAGTAATCTCACGCCATAAACTTGTAAAATGGATCAAATAACAGGCTTTAATGATCATCTCTTCCAATAGCATTTAATAAACATCCAATGCAATTACAAATCTAGTGCAGGATTGAATATCTTCAACAATTGAAAAGAAAAATGCACTTACTTTGATCCCTTGCTACCCCAGGCAGGGAGACACGAAATAAGTAGGCATCTTCACTTTCTCCAATGTCCATGAGTCCTACAATTGGTCCAACCTTTCCCTTAGTTGCACTCCCAGACAGAGCAACTGCGTTTTTGGTAGAGACTATAACAGAATCCCACTCCTTTTGAGTTGTGCTAGAGGGAAAATACACCGTAGATGGCCCAACTCTTTCCACAGGTTTTGTGTCACTATCACTCGGAATTGATGCTCCACCATCAAGTGGTGCAGGTGGATCAATGTATGGCCTGCTATTCAAGGGGGCCACTGCAATAACATGCCGTGAGGAACGATTGGGGTTTGGCTGACTAATTCCACCATTCATGTCAAAAGGCCTAGATTCAGTCATAAATCGCAGATATAACATTATGCAGCAGCAATTAGATGCAAGGCCACAACATTCATTGAATAGTTGCAGAATTCAACACATGAAAAATGTTGTCGCATACATTATTCATTCTTAATTTGCAAACAATGAACAATTCCTAGCTGACATTAGTACAACGAATTTTCTAAAGCCAGATGATATTTCAGAGAATCAAAAGTTCTGTCAAGAAAATCTCAAAACATAAAAACCGAAACTATGATGAAATTCATACATCAATCTTCATGAAGGGCCACATACATTAAACCAACTTAAAGATTCATTCTTTAAGTCCTAATTTCCAACTCTAGAGTCACAAATTGAGGGAGGTACATTCATAAACTCGCACCCAAATGGAAAAAATTATTGAAGAAAGGCTTCTTTAGTGGTCTACTCTCATAATGTAAAGCCCCAAGTCAACAACAGGGAAGACTTGTAACATGGGAAACAGAAAAGCCAATGCAAAAGAAAACAACCAAGTTTTGAATAATAAAAGAAATTATATCATCACTTCAAGAACACAACATCGTCTCCATTTTATAGCTCCTTTTGTGAATGTTTGCGGAAAGGAGTGTCTGTGAAGAGCGGAAATAGACTAACAGATACAAATCTTCAATACAACCCAGGCCATACAATGCAGTTTGTAAGTGATAGACAATAGACATCATGTTGCCCTACCTTATCGGAGTAGTCATCGACGAGTCGCCGAAAACCCAGGCCTGAAGTCGCGAGCTTGAACTGAATATCCTAGGGACGATCTTTGTTTAGTTTTACGGCCCTTTCTCCAATTTAAGGACCCTCTCTGCCTGGTGCTCAAGCGATCAAAGTCCAACGGGCTCTTTATTCGAGCTCATAGAACGGAAGCCACTGGACCGCTCCAACTCTACACATCCGATGGTATGCCCCTTTCTCCTATTTGAAAGTTGAACATAGAGGAGCACGACTTGCAGAAATAGGTTTGAACATTCGGTCATAAACACATGAAAAAGATGCATTTACTTTGCTATCATTTTGTAATTTTTCCCTCCCTTTCTTTGGACAAGCCCAAAGAAAAGTAAAAATATGGTAAATCAAATTTTATCATGAAATTAGTTTGATGTGATTTATACTAAATTTTAAAATCAAATATCAAAATTCATTTTTAATTTTTAATTTTTCTTTTAATCAAACCAATTTGTTTAAAATCAAACTAGACAAATAAACATTTGGACAGTGGTTTACGTTGATTTTTTTACCATCCCTCTAAAATACCCTCGTGATAAACCATCAATAGAAAAGAAAATTGAGGTAAATAAAAATTTTAATTATACTTTTCTGAAAGATAAATTTTTATTAAAAATAAAGTTAAAAAGCAAGTAAGTTGATTAAAAACAAAGTTATAAAGCAAGTAAGTTGACCAAACGCCAAAAGCACTTGAAGGACAAGACAAACTAACAAGAGATTGCTAACCATAAAAAGCTAAGGAAAATACATAAGGAATAGAACTAGGGATGATAGATCTTCCGAAAATTCTTAGTATGTTGATGATAAAGGAGAAACTTCATTAGGCAATTAAACATTACTCAAAAAGAAAAACTTTTGAACAAAATAGTAGGCATACAAGATCTCTTAAAGAGAAACAACTATTTTATATTAATGATAGAGGAACAATGATACCCTAATTAAGAGCAAGAGACTTGGAGCATTTAGTGTGTATTCTATGGATCATCAGTTGTTCCTTGATTTGGTTTTTAAGTTGAAAAAGCATTTCCATCTTATGTGAAGTTTTTTGTTAAAAAATTTTTTAGGTTCCTTTCCTTCCATAAGTAATAGACCAAATTACCAAGAACAATTTTAATTATAGTTCGGATCCTTTTAGCCAAATTCTGTAGCTGAGGAAGCCAAAAGATGACTAAACTAGTGCTCAAGAGTTGAGGCAATGTTGCACAACTTTAAGATTTCATTCCACGTGAAGCTAGAGATGGAACACTAAAAGAAGATATGATTTAGTGTCTCAAGTACTTGATTACACAGTATGGAGTAAAGGGGAAGATTGTGAATCTCTTTAGTTTTATAAAGAGTACTGCCAAGTTTCTACCTAAGAGTCATCCAAAGAATAAAGGAAGCTTTAGATAAAGCTTGTTGATACCAAACTATCTTAAACCAATACACTTTAGGAGCAGGTCCTTCAAGAGAATTCTATCAAGATTTATTGGTTAAAAACCTTAAGGAGTGGCTTAGCCGTTAAAAAGAGTCCTACACGTTAATGTTAAAAAGAGGAGAAAAAGTGATAACCATAATCCTTGTCCTATTCCTGTTAGGAAATTGGGGCAAGATCCAATCCCGCATGCAGGGAAATAATTATTAAACTTTTTGTTTTGATCTCTCAAAAGCCAATATCACTTTAAATTCTACAAAATGATTTAACACATAAATCATAATCAAGCATAAACTTTAATTCATATCTTATTTCGAACTTTGATCCTTTTCCTTTTTGTATCCCTCGAATCATTTTTATAATCAACTTATCTCAACCATCACTATCGTACAAGTGTCTAATTTCTAATGATATCCACATAACGTATTGAGAAAACTCTATAACTATTACAGAGAGGGTTAGGCAATGAGTGCTAGCTCCATTGTAGTCTAAGCCCATTTATAATAGTTTTTGGACATTTTAACAACTTCAATTAAACTTCAATTAGAATATCAATAATTCTAATTAAATACATTGCCTAAATAAGATTCAATATCTCATCCTTATTTATTAAATATCATATATTTAATCATAAATTTTTTCAAATTTTATAATTAAATCTAACTTGATTAAAATATTTTTTTCTCTATTCAACTCGTTCTTTGTATCTGGCCTATTAGGATCCCAAATATATTGACAATGGATACAAGTTATAATCCTAAATCATATGTAGGATTAAATAAATTAAACTCCTTTAATTTATGTTTAATTCTCTAATTTAACAAATTTTATCTATAAATTAATATTGGTGTTTAGCAACACATAACGACCACCCAAATATTTAAGAATGTTAAAATGTTTTTGACTAACCTTTCTATGTATGATTCAGTCTTTTTATTGTACAATGTTCTGATTAGCTATAAAGCATAGAAATAATGTATAATCTATTTAAGTCCTATCATGTCAGTTCTTCACTATTAGTAATTAATTCAATTAATGGCATTTGAAAACTATTTTCAAAGTGTCATTCTAACTTGGCTAAGGACTTCTTGAATTAATACTAATCGAGAATAACAAAACATTTTCCCTAATTACTTTAGGGTAATGAATCTGGTATTGATCACTCAATTACCTTTATATAGTTCATGCTATATCTAATGACTACCAGTTGACCTACCCTTAACTAAAATAGGTCATAAGTTGTATCAGAGTGTAGAAATCCCTATATAAAATAAATTTAGTGATCTCAAGCCAAAGAATTACTTATATAATCATCATAATGAGAATTTTCATAAACATACAACTACTATTTCAAATGGATTTTGCATAGGGGGTCAGTTAAGTGAACTTGTTCTCTAATAAACACCTATATGTTTGTTTAAGTATCTTTATACTTTAGTTTATGAGATTGACTACTTCATTTATAAGGAAGAAATATAATATGTGTTAGTCTTTTTATGATCTAATAATGTCTTATCTTAATAGAAAAATGACTAGAAACAATTTAGGACAATAAATAAATGTAATAGAATCTTATAATTATGATCTCATCATAATTTTATTTGCAATATATATTTATCCCATAGATTTTATCATATATATTTAAATATATATAAGATAAATAATGCCTTTAAATTATTTTGTCACTAAACTACAATAACTAATTGGTTGTAGGGCATAAACTACTAATACCTATCTATGATGCTCAAAACAATAAACACTTACTTATTGAACTATAATTATATACCCTTATTTAATGAGTTTTGCTTGATATTCGATAGTTTGTTGTATATTTAGTACTTAATTCTCTCTAAGTGCATTTGAAGGCCATAATTACCTTCATGAACCAAAAGGAGAAGAATTTAAATTAAATCATTTCGTGGAACAAAGATTTGAAGTAACTAAGGACCTATACGCTCGTGTACAGTGATTGTGTAAGTCTTTGTAAACGTGTGAAGATTGAAGAATTTTAGTTTTAGTATTGTGGAGATACACGCCCGTATATGTTGATAAACACGATCGAGTACGTTGCTTGTGTAAGTCTTTATAAACATTTGAAATCACAAATTCAAGTGTTTTTTATTATTCATGGTCTCTTAAACAGTTATGTAAGTGATTGTACGTATCCAAGAAACTTTAAATTTTACCAAAAAAAGACATAAGTTGAGGCAAACAAAAGAAAGCCGAGTTTTTAGGTCATAAGTAACATTCAGAGGCGATGATTTTAATCAAGGGACAAGGAAAACATGAAGAATATGTTAAAATATCTATTAGATAAAAACATCAAATCCAAACTTGCAAGAAGATCCAAGAGAAGAGAAAGGGATATTTATAATTATGATTTCTTTGCTTTCTATTAGTTTTTCTACATGTTTGTTATTGATTTCGTTTTCTATAAGTAACTAAACACGTTTAGTGCCTAGGTGTGATGAACCTAATTTGTGATAACAATATGTTTTGATGTTTTACTCATTATAACAATATTGATTGATTTATTATATATTTTATTCTCTTTTTAATATATCCAGAATATTAGTGCATGATTTGATTTCATATGATTGAGATTAAGAAATCATCTTGTATGAATAGATCTACCATAATTGGAAGGAGTTGCATGCAAACTTAGAGATAGGTCGACATAAGTCCTCTAGATTAGGGTCAAACCTAATAGTAAAATTTACGAATCAACAAAGCAATCCTAGGGGTTTTAATTAGAAAGAGTTCTGTTAATCAACAGATGGATTAGTAGTTAATAATCTTGAGAAAGATATTAATATAAGATAGGAATTTCCACAGTTTAATAATCAATATATAACTGCATGATAAAGGGTTGATTTTTAATGATTCTTAGGATTTATCATTTAGACACTATTATCTAATATTGATTTTTCTAAGTACTTTCCTCTATCCTGAGTTCAGAATTATTTTAATTCTTAACTTGTTTATTTAGTTTAATTTTTAATTAAAATTCAAAATTTGATCTTTAGTTTGGGTAATAGAAAAAAGGTAACTATTAGTAATCACAGTCTTCGTGGGATCGATACTTGCTTGTGCCAGCTACAGCTGCGTCGTGTGCTTACAATAAATTTAAATATTGACCTAATCATAGTTAATCAAATTTTTTGCATCATTTTCAAGGACTGTAATATTAGGAACACCTAGATTTTATTACTCTAGCCATTTTTATTTCATTATATTATATTATATTATATTGATTTGTTATTTTTTCTTACAAATCTTGATTCTTAGTTTGTTTATGACCCAAAGTAATACTTCGAGCATAATTGATGAAGATCCAAAAATCGAAAGAACAACACACAAAAATCTTCTTAGGACACAAATAAGAGAGTTTAAACTTGATCGTCAATTAAATACTGAAGAATCACAAATAATGGCTAACCAACCGAGGACTATGTTTAAAGCTTCACATGTTTACATTGACTTGCACGGTCCCTATATATAACTGTGTATCGTAAAAGTTGCTTTAATTCTTCCATTTTAGGCCTCCATTTCACCCAAATTCTTCTTCTTTTTTGGTTTATAAAGGCAATTAGCACCTAAAAACACACTTGAAGTAAAATAAGTACCAAAATATTTTAAAACCATTAAATAACATATAAAACACACTAAATATGGGTATATAAATATAGTCAATTAATCGTTTATTAGTGGCTAAATAATCTTTAGCCTATATCCACTCCCCAAGCTCCATTTAGAAATTCACTATCTTCTTTCTTCAATGAGTGAAGAATAGCCCTCTATACAGTATCTTCTTTGTTATAGGTGAAAATGATACAATCATCGTACTTTTCCTTAAGTTATGAATAACCCTTTACAAGTCTTGTTCAAGGTAAAGAGTAATCCTCATAAAGCGTGTCATAATCAATTTTCCCAATTACAATAAATATACAATTCAAAAACCTCTTCACTTACTCATACCAATGAATAATGGCTCAATATGTGTTATGTAATGCACATATGAAATCTCCAGTCTCTTAGGACTTTTAAGAACTCTCAAGTATGCCTAAAAAGTTTCTTATAACTCATATGTGGTTTATTTGTACTCAAAAAATCTAAAAAAAATTGTTTAAAATAAAAGATACCATTAAAATGACTATTTATTGTGACATTAATTAACTAATCTATTATATTGGTATATTGGTCAACCAATGTACCAACAAATATTATATACAAGCTCACAGTACATAATTTTCATTTCTTCTAATACATTAGTCAACTGTACCTAGACATTATTCGATCAATATGTCGATCAGTGTGTTTGAAAATATTTTTTCTATGATTTTTAAAATTCTTTTAAAAATAAAACCACTTTAAATCATGACAAATAGGTTTGTAAAGGTACCTTTCTAAAATGGATATGCTTCTTTTTCTCCAACTTCTTTCTTCCCTTTTTTCCTTTCTTAACTTTTACTCTATGGCCTTTCCTCTCTAGCTTTATTTTATTTCCTCTCTATTCTTCCCCTTTAATCACTTCTTGCTACTTATTTTGATACTTTCTAGTCTTAAAGGCTTGTGCTTTTTGTTCTCTCAATCTTGTTAACTCTTCTCTTTGAAACTTTGTTTAATCCTTTTTCTTCTCTCTCCTAGCTTTCTTTAGCTCCTCCTTTCTTCAAAGGTTGTCTCTAAGTTCTCCCTTTCTCTACTTTATTCTCAAGTCTCTTGCCCTCTGTAACATTCTTGTAGTTAATTGTTTTCATAGACTTTTTAGTCTTTTTGCTTCTCTTTCACTCATGCTTCTTTTTATTACCATTTTTTAGAATAGTTCTTTAAAATTCCCTATGAGCGATGAGCCAATCCATGCCTAGGATAATGTCTATCTCTCTCAACTGTAATATAATCAAGTCTGCCTCCAACTCTGCTTGATCGATCCTATTGAAGCACCCCTTGCAGACTTCTCCTATGACGGTAGTACTACCTAGAGGTGTCCTCACCTCTAGCCTATACTGTAACATCTCCCTAGTATAATACAGCCTATATGCTAGATGCGGTGCAATAAAGGAGTGTGTGGATTCTGGATCTAGCAGTGTAAATGCCTCAAAGTCATAAATAAGAAGTGCACCTGCCACAACATCTGGTGAGTCTTGAGCCTCCTGCCTGGTCATAGCATAGACCCTGGCCTGGGACTGCGGTCGGCTACCCCGCCCCCTTAATCCTCATAGAAGAACTTTCAGAGCTCACTCTGCCTCTGCTTCGGCCTCTCTGTCTAGATCCACTACCTCCGCTCTGCTGGACCGTAGCAACACTCCCGAATCGCCCACTCATACCAAATTGAGCTCCCAAAGTAGCAGGACAATCCCTGATCCGATGGTCAAAGGAGCCGCATTTGGGACAAGCTCCAGTTACCCTCCAACACTCACCACCATGCCTCCTCTCACAATGCTCACATACTGGAAACTGATTCTATACTGCACCTCTTCCACTGCCAGTTTGTGAAGATCTACCCCTATGCCTAGATCCTGACCGCATGGATCCACCTGGTGGTCTGAATGCTCTGTTCTGGTGCTTACTGAATTTGTTGTCAGAACTACCCTGACTCTCGCTAGGCCTCTTCCCTCTGGACCCTTGCCCAGTCTCTGCTTGTCTCTCTCTCAGTAAATGCTCAATTCTAATTGAAGCAGCTCTCAACTCAGTGAAAGTACCCAAATCTAAAAGCGTCAACCTTGTTCTGATCTCCATCTTGAGTCCATCCTCAAACCTCCTACACTTGTCTTCTTCTTTAGGGATCAGAGTAGTAGCATAACCCATCAACTCATTAAACCAGATCTCATATTCAGCCACTAACATCCTACCCTGCTTCAATTCCAAGAACTCCTTCATCTTCATGTCCAAATAGACCTTGGGCATGTAATTATCTCTGAAGATACTCAGAAAGTCTTCCCACTTTAATTGGCAAGGCCTAGTGGTACTACCTGGGATAGTCTTCTACCACTGGTAAGTTGGGCCCTGCAGTAAGGACACTGCGTAGTCAAACCTCTCATCAGGCTCGCAGTCCATCTGATCAAAAATCCTTTCCGTCCTTTCCAACTACCCCTCGGCCTCAGCAAGGTCTGTGCTACCATTGAAATCCACAACCCCTTGCTTCCGCAGCCTATCATATCTCCTCTCCCTTCTCTCGAGAACTCTAGGAGGCATTACCTCCAGTTAAGGTACAGAGGACTCTCTACTGGCTTCTACCGATCCTTGGTCAGCTGGTTGATCAATTTGATCACCTAAAGCAGATGACCTATAACAAACAATAATTTCAATCATTTTCTGCACTTCTCACGATGTTTCATGCTTAACATTTCTATATATCCCAATAGATGCCAACCATGCTCTGATGCCACCTAAATGTAGCGCCCCCTTACTGCAAGGTACACACCGGGATGCCCGGAAGTCATTCCTGTACATATCCTACGATAAGGGCAGGCTACCATAGATCGCTACATTCACTTCATATGGCATCATATCATTATTCATTTATAAAGCATCATAAGAAAATCACATTATTTTAAAATCCAACTTTTTCCTCATTTCATTTCACAAAACCGCAAGTCTACATTGTGTCCTTCAACCTTTGCTACATGTACATCATCAACCTAGTACAAAAGTATTACATGAAAGAGGAAAATATTTATACAATCTAGCTAAGCCGTCCAAAAATCCCAGCTGACCGACCTTTGAGCCATGACTTCTCTTGCCAAATCACAATCTACACGACTGGTAGAGCCTCTCAGTAGCTAGAGTCGTCTCTTGGTCCTAAAAAGACAAGGTTGCAATTTTGTTGAGTTTTGCGAACTCAGTGAAGTAACCATCATTGATGGTTCACTCAATTTATGCAACACATCATTTCACATAACAAATAATCACATTTTCTCATAATTGATCATGTATCACATTTTCACTTAAGCATAGGCAATTATGCATTTAAATCAATCAACCATACTTAACAAAATGCCTATGGAATGTTCATGAGACTCCTTTCTAATTGTTACGTTGTTATGACCGAGTGCCTAAACTGTCCCATATCTATTTTGGATACCAGGCTCATCGCTAACTGTCCCTTATCCGATGAGGATATAGGGCTCATTTTACATAGTGAGCCTTAGGCTCTTAATCACTATCTGAGCTCGAGGCTCTTTTCACACTTTGAGCTTTAAGCTCAGATCGGTGGCTCCTCTGGTCACAACTGCCATTATCTAATTGTGCACTCATGTATGGAATGCATCTATCACAATCAATCATATGATGAAGCATATAGTTCGTCACATTCACATTCAAGTAGCATTTCAATATACATTCCACATTTCACAGTCATTGGACCTTCTGTCTGGAATCAACTATCAAGCTGCATTCATTCAATCATTTCAAAACAAAAATTAAGCACACAAGTAATTAAGTGAGACCATCTAGGTTACTCACTAGTTGCTCCCAAAGCTAATGCCTGGAAGTTCCGACAACGTCTAGAGGTTGACATTCCAGTTGCTCCTCTATATCAAACACCATACACATATATCACAATTTGTACAATCATAAGTGTTTAATAATGCACATGTATGAAATGAAATATGTATAATGCATGTTCATGACAATCCCAAGTATTTATCCATAAATTTCATCATAAAGTCATTCTCATATCAAAACTCATCTAAGTACAATGTATACTTAGGTTATCCCTCACTAAAACCATAAAAATCAAAATTCATAGCTCATTTCTTCAATTCAGATTTTTCCTAAAACACACTTTCAGGTCAACTTTCCAAGTTCTTTTTGACCAAGAAAATGAAGTCATTCGAGGATACTTTCTTCTAGAAAATTGTTCTTATATCTCTTAAGTTTCTAATGACACCAAGATCACCCAATTTGGTTCAGTATCATACGAGTTATGCCCATAATACCATAGACTATGTATAATTGAACTTTTGGCTAGTTCATGATCATACCCTCAATTTGTACAACTCATAACTTTCAACTTAGATATCTAAAATTTACAAACTTAGTACCAATTGAAAGATAAGAGAATGAACTACAACTTTTGTGAAGACACCTTTGTCTGATTCAGCATATATCCATTCAGTTTTTATGAAAACATCAAAACATAATTTCTGTCTAGCGTAGTACTATAACCTCAATCCAGACTCAATTTTGTACAAAAATTTGAACGGCTTAAAGATAGAATTAAATTTATACTTCTTCACGAAAGTTGTAGAACTATGTCTCTAGTTTAATCTGAATCAAGAATAACCTCATTTGGACATCTACAGCTCAAGATATCATCAAAAAACCAATACATATTCAGAGGGTATCTCCTGCGCATCAC
>JANQAP020000173.1:279245-290634 GCA_026874005.2 Erythroxylum coriaceum
TTAAATATAATGGAAATATATATATTTTAAAAAATTTAATAAAAATTTTACCGACGGACCTATGTAAAATTTCCGTCAGTCTAAATATAATACTGACGGAAAATATTTTCCGTCGGTAATATTGACTAATTTATAGACGGACAATCTTACCGTCGGTAAGTTTACCGACTGTATTACAAATATTCCGATGCTAAATTTACATACGGGTAAGCGACCGGTCGGTAAAGTTAGCGACGGAATAATTCAGACGGTCGGTACATTTTCCGTTGATGTTACCGACGGCTGGTCTTTTCGGTCGGTAATTTTACCGACGGTATGAAAACGTTCTGTCGGTGAATTTAGCTACGGCCGAATCTCCGACGTTTTTGACCGTCGGTAATTTAGTATACCGACGGAATCTTTGTCATTTCCGTCGGTAATGTCCATCTGTAATTCACTATTTTCTTGTAGTGTATTAAATGAAATAATGATTTAATATTTTGAAATGTTCAAATTATTTAAATTTAAGTAGAAATTAAGCATTGACAATATTGAAGCATTTCGATAAGATCGATGTGGTGAGTTTTAAATTTTTGGTTATCTATAAGGAAAGTGATTCTCTAGTGAATAACTTCGCTTCTAAATTTCATAAGAGCATGGATTTGTGTAAGGATAAGAATGCAATATGAGATATTGTATGATAAAATATTTATTTCTTCTAAAGTTGTGCCCAATACTACAACTTATGTTTGATAGTTTTCAAATCAATTAATAAGATTTCATATTAGATATGGAGTGGTATGACTTTATAAGAGTCAAAATTAATGACTTTGGGATGTGATTCTTAGTTGAAGCATGTATTATCCAATAAGTTTAAAACTAAATTAGATAATAAAAGGTTATGAGATATCCAAAAAGTTGGATATAATCCTGTAGACCTATTGAACAAATTGTTACTTATAAGAGAATGGTTCTCAAGATAAGTAGTGGGAGTAAGATAAAATTTTTAAAAGGTTCAAATCTCATGACAATACATCCAATTAAAACTAGTGCCTTTGTTGATACATCTGATATATACTGAAAAGGCTACAAGATGTTAAAACATTCACTTTAATGATAAATTCAAAGAGTTTATTTTAGAGATGATTGTGAATTTATCATGTCTACAAGAATTTTGGGGGAAGTATAATTGTCCTCTTTAGTGGGAGTATGTAGAGACATATTGCTTATAGAGAACAACAATTCATATTTTCAATTGTTTTAGAAAAACTCTTATTGGATGTGAAAAATAACTTAATTATGATAATTAGATCTATAGAGATAAATATAGAAGTTGTTTACTTATTCTAAGTCTAAATACATATATAATAAAGTGTTTAACATTTGAGATATTTGATACTTGTGAAATATTAAAGGTTTCCATTATTCTATGTAAGAGCTGATATTCGAGTTCAAAGTTGTGTGGATATTAACTTTAGAACTAAATCTTGATTATGGTATATTTTACTTAGAACAATATTATTTTAAGATTAGAAAGTTTCCAATGTATCATTAATTGTAAATGGAGCCAAAATATGTTTATCATTTATTGGAAATGATTTTTAGATTAGAATTTCTTTAATGAACTTGTTGTAGTTCCTTATATTGTTCAACAGTAATATACTATAGAATATTAGAGCCGTTAGGCATGTAAAATGATCTAAGGTCTCATCAAGATCCAAATATGTATTTATGCAGTTTCTCTTAATTATGATGATAATTAAAATGAAAGTTGTAATAATCAAGTTCTCATTATATAGAACATGGTAGAATTCTGACACTAAACAATAGTCCCAATAGTAACATAATCATCATTTGGTGATATGGTATAAGATATTTAAATGATTGGTTTAGTGCAACTGGGAGATTGTTGATTTATTCCTTATAACCAATTAGTTGGTTATAGTTTAATGACATAATTATTTAAAGACATTCTTTATCTTATACATGTTTAGATGTACATGATAAAGTCTATAGGGTAAATATATACCGCAAATGAAATTATGAAGAGATTATAATTATGAAATCTATATTACATTTATATATTATTTCTAAATTGTTCCTAGTCATTATTATATTAAGACTAGACATTAGTAAAGCGTAATAAAACTATCACATGTTAAGTTTCTTCCTTATGAAGGATATAGTTAATCTTACAAATTAAAGTATAAAGATATTTAAACAAATATGTAGGTGCTTGTCAAAGAAAAATTTCATTAAAATAATCCCATATGAGAAATTCACTTGGAGCATTACTTATATGTTTATGGAAATTTTGGTTGTGATGATTTTATAAGTAATCTTTTAAGATCACCAAAGTATCTCATATAGAGATTATTATATTTTGATAATAATCATGATTTATTCTAGTCAAGGGTAGCTCAGTCAGTAGTCACTAGATATAGCATGAACTATATAGAGGTAGTTAAGTGATCAATATATGATTCATCACCTTAAAGTGATTAAGGAAAATGATTCATTATTTTCAATTAGTATTAAGCGGGAAATTCTTAGCCATAGCTCAGGTTGAATTACTTTGAAAATAGTTTTCAAATGTCAATAATTGAATCAATTACTAATGTTAGAGAAATAATATGATTGACTCAAATAAAATATATATTAATTATATGCTTTATGTATAATTGAAAACTGATATAAAGAAATGATTAAATTATACAAAAAATCATATACAAAAAAATTGGTCAAAATCACTTTGACATTAAAAAATATCTAGGTCATCATGATACTTTGCTAGATGCTAATCTTGATTTATAGATAAGAATTGTTTAATTGAAGGATTAAAGATAAATTAAAGAAATTTAACTTATCTATTATTAAATATGATTTAAGTTTATAATTTATATCAATTTCTAACATGATAAAACAATCAAATTAAATCATAATTTTTAACACAATTCAATTTAAATTAAAAGTTCAAAACCATTTTGAATATAACAAAGTACTCTTCCATCATAAATCCCAGGTAGAAGAGAGAGGATGAAAAGAAAATCTTTTTCATTATTTTCTAAAGCCTCACTTATCATGTAAATTCATCTAACAAAAAGTTCACAACAAAAATTAGATATGCATTTGGCAACAAAGAATTAGCAATAAATTAAATTAGTATTCAAGTTGAACATTTATACAACCTTAAAATTCACTTTAAAGGTGTTAAAACAATTAGATTTAAATTAAATTATGATAAAATCTAATTTAAACATAACAAAAATGTTAGAAAGCAACAAATCTCTTCTAGTACCGTTGTAGAAAACCTCACAGAGGCTCCCCTCCCGTCTCAAGCCAGAGTATATCCTTTTGTTTCAACCATCGTTTTCTCCTCCAACTTCGATAGGAAATTAAAAGAAAAACCACCAACTCGTCCACCAAGCAACAACTATAAGCAAACATAAATTTAGAGTTAAACATTGCAAACCGTTTATAGACATCCATCGCTAACGATAAACCAAAAACTAAAATACAACATTGGCACGTGTACAACCATGAAAAACCTACTCTAGTTTAGCTACCAACTTTCACATTATTCTGCAACTATTGGCGTTCTCATCACTGAAGATGTGAGTGAACGGATCAGCCCCAGGCGGTAATGGCATTGGTGGTGGCATGTAATTCACGGCGGGATGCGGCCGAGCATACATCATTGGCTGAAACATATCCCCCTGCTGCTGCAGCTGCTGGTGGTTCATCATCGTAGTCATATAATGTTGATGTTGATTGTAAGGGTTGATAGGGTTCATCCCCTGATAATATCCGCCGTTAATTGTAGGCAATCCTTTAACAGTTGGTTGCACATGATTATGAGCCATTCTATCGTAAGCATTACTACTCATGAATCCCATATGTCCCACATTCTTGGGACCACCTCCACCATTGATGACGCCATCCATCTCATGCTTGTACCCTTGTTTGATTTTGCTGTTACTAGTGTCATGGACCCCGTCGTTTTGAGATCCACCCTTCTTGGACCGATTTTTGTATTTATTGTTTCCACAACTTCCTACTCTTCCTTGACTATTAGCAGTACCATTACTGGTATCGGTACCCTTAGTAGTAGTACCATCTGCTCGACTTTTGCTTTTCTTACCAAATCCCAGAAACCCACCAAGTCCTTTGCTACCATTTTTCTCTTTGCCGGCATTTTTTACATCACCATCTTTTTTAATTGCATTACCGTTTTTCCCATCACCAGCTTTTTTGCTAACATTACCATTCTTTCCATCACTCTTCATTACTACAGGTATTTCAATCGCTCCAATACCTTTCTTGTCATTTCCTCCACCACCATCTCTTTCGTCAGCAAAAGCAGGCCCATTAGTCATGCCAAATCCTTTACCCATCATAGGCATCACTTTGTTGGGTAGATGATATGCATGAGCTTGTCCTTGTCCATGTCCAAATTCTTCCTCATCATCATCGAAATCATCGTCACTTGCATCAGAGTACTCATGTAAATTAAACTTCACAGATTTCGGGTCTTTTTGTCGCAGATTTAGATCTTTAGACCCTTTGAATTGTTGCATCTGTCGGTGTTGCCCCTTTCCTCCTTTATGTTGAGATTTGTCATCTTTGCCGCCGCCTTTGCCACTCTCAAATTGCAAGTTCCTGAATTGATTGTTTAAAAGGTTTTGGGAGTTATTGAAACCCCTTTGACCACCACCCCATAACTCTGCATGTTTCCCTGACTTCTCGAGCCTCTTTATCAGCTTGCTTGAGTCAACATTACCTGTTACAGTCACTTTTCCTTGATCTGCATTTACTGAGACTGCATAAACCCCTGGCAAAAGAAAAAGAGTTTCCCCTCCCATGAGACGGCATCCCAAATAACTCAGAATGACCGAGGCATGAGTATTTCGACTCATTCACATCCAGATCACGGGCACAATTATAATTAAACACAACTAAAGACATAAAATTGATGTTGGCAACCATAACCTCACCATCTTAATTATCTTATTTCCACTTTTGCCTCACGTCCTAATCAAGTATTCTTTTAATTTAAAAGCCTCTCCCACATGCGTAAATATAAAAGATTGATAGTCTGAAACAGAAGAAATAGATGTCCGTACCATCGATTTTCTGAAGCAATTTCTTTATCTTGGTCTTACAACCATCACAGTGACAATGAATGTTCACTCTCAGTATACAGCTCTGCTACAAGAGCCAAAACCAAAACAACAATATAGTTACAACAGTCGAGAACTAAACAAGAAATGACGAAACGGGGGAGACAAAGCACCGACAAAAAAACATACAGAAACTAAATGGATGGAGGGGCGTACCTGCGTCTTCAAAACTTCTTGCTTACTCATATTATACAAGCTAGAAAGTAGAAAAAGAGACGAGCAAACGGGGGTGTTTACTTATGAGGTGGGAATGAGCAGCAATGAACTTTTAAGGCTCAAGGAAAAAGAAAGCTAAAGGCGGTCGGATGTGGAAATTTAGAGAGAGCAACCGCTTGGTCTTAGGCGGTTCACAATAGGCAAGGTATCGTAATGAGAATACTTGCTCCCAGAATATTTAACTCGCTCAATATATAATAATCAAAATATAAGATAACTGGAAGATTAATGCATTTGTGGTTTAGGGGTAGATTGGAACTAGCATCAAGGAGAGCACATGGCTCGGAGATTACAGGGCAAGGACTGTCAGTACTTTTAACGAAAGCACAGAAAATAGGACGTACACTCTGTGGTGTGGATAGAAAGACAGCTATGTGTCAGTGTCTCCTCGGGCAAAAACACGGTCTTGAGTTCTTTTTGACAATAAATGTATTACACTATTTTGTGATACAAAACCGACCTTTAAGCCCATTTAACAGATGGTACACCTACCTACGGCTACCAAAACCAAAGATTAGAAATTATATTATATAAAACTTGTAATTTAAATTTAAACGTTTTATGAGAATATAATTTAATTTTAAACATTTTAGAATTTTTAAAATAAAATTTTTTAGAATTTTTAAAATAAAATTTTAATAAGTAAAAATTAAAAAAGTCAAAGTTACGCAAAACTCTCAATTTTATGAAAATCTGAGAAGGGTCATAATATACCCAACATTTCTTTTATATTTTTATAAAAAATTATTTGTGTACCTTAAACATGTATTTTATGGTGACAAAGGAATAAACCTTAACGAAATTAAATTTTTATTAGTTAAGTGAAAAGTCAATTTTAATATTTTTAAAATATTTAAAATAGATTTTTAATAATAAAAATTTTTAAAAATAAATTTATAACATGATGTAAAAATTTTTATGTTTTTAAATTTGTTCACAGAACTCAGTGATCAAATGAAAAGACAAAAATACCCAAGTTGCCCTAAGGCAAGGACAAACACTAGAGTCAAAAACTGATTGAATAATTATTTCCCCTCGAGATCATTATTGTTCGTCCTTCTCAAAAGACTAAACCCTTCAACTGTTGACCTTGCATCTTCCTTTTATGTCTCTTCGCTTGTAAAAGATGTCTGAATTATTACAAAAGGATCGAAAGCTTACGCCTATCTTTATCGGGTTTGATTACGTGCTAGTTCAAATTTTGGTTTTTGTAGCCCAATCAAAGCAAACAAATCGAATACACCAAGAAATCACATAGCTGTAGTTTAAGAAAATTTAAAGGCTTAAACTAACAATTTCTTACTTGCATTAAATCATTTGCTTACGTATCTAATATCATATTCTTCCATATATCGATCATGTCTCTTATGAGACAATGACTTGGTGAGAGAATATGGAAGATTCTCTTATGTGAGAATTCGCTTTAATGTTATGTCCTATGAGAGAATATGGAAGATTCTCTTATGTGAGAACTCGCTCTAATATTATGTCGTATCACTCCATTATTTCCCTGATCAAGTGAAACTTTCTGAGTACATGTTTGGATCATTAATGAGACCTTGATTTCTCTGCTTGTGCAATGTTGCCATTGCTGTCACAATACAATACTATATGGTTAACAATGCAGGGAACCACTCCAAGTTTAGTGATTAACTTCTTAATTCAAACCTCTTCCTTTTCTGCCTATCACACTAAAATGTACTCTACCTCAATCGTTGAATCTAAAATGGTTGGCTGTTTAGAACTCTTCCAACTTACTACATCACCATTTAAAGTGAAGAAAATCAAACTCTTTTACTGTCTCATTGAAACGAATATTCCAACTATGTGACGTTTGCTTAGGTTCATAATAGACATTTGCAATTTACATACTTGATTAGGAAATCTCTTAGAAACCTTCAGGTTGTGTCATATACACAATCTTCAATGAATTTCTTTTAAGAAATTTTGTTCTTGTATCCATTTGCCAGATTTCATAATCATGATATGTTACTATAGCCAATAAGATCCTTATGGATTTAAGGATAGCTAATGATGAAAAGGTTTTATCAAAACCAACTCCTTGTTTTAGTTTGTAACCTTTAGCCACTAACCTTGTTTTGTACGTATATACATTACCATCTATGTTAGTTTTTCTCTTAAAACCCCACTTGCATCCAATAGGTACAATACCATTAGGTGAATCCACTAAAGTCCATACATGGTTAATGTACATGGATTCGATTTCCGATCTTATGACTTCATGCCATTTGAAAGAGTCAATGTTAGACATTGCTTCTTTAAGAGTAGTAGGCTCATCATGCTTAAGCAATACAGTATCCTTTGCCATTTCAATATGTATGTTTAATCTAGTGGAGGACGATGTATCCTACTAGTGTATCATGGATTATGTATCTCTTGAACCCTCGGTTCTACATCATATGTATCAGCTTGAGGTCCTTGTTCTATCTAGATGTGAATCTGTGGCTCTTAAACTTCTCTAAGTTCTACCTCACTCATACTACTTTCCTTGAGAATCAATTCTATTTTTAAGAATGTAGCATGTCTTAACACAAACACCTTTTCCTAGAGGATGATAAAATTGATATTTGATACTCTCTTTTGGATACCGCACAAATTTGTATTTATCTTATTTAGCTTAAAACTTATTAGATTTTGCACACTTCACATAAGTATCATATCCCCAAATCTTTAAGTATAACAACCTTGGTCTTCTACCAGTCTATATCTCATATAATATCTTGTCAACTAATTTAGATGGAACTTTATTTAGAAGGTAAGCAGTAGTTTCAATGGTATATCCCTAAAAGGAGACAAGAAAGATTATATGACTCATTATGGAACATAGCATATCTAATAGAGTATGATTTCTCCTCTCATATACTCCATTATGTTGTGGATTTCTGGGAGGAGTCTATTACGAGAGAATCCCATTATTTTTTAAGTAACCAAGAAAATCATGATCCAAATATTCACCACGTCTATTAGATCTAAATTTCTCAATACTTTTGATAGTTGTGATTTGTATTGTGTTTTAGGGTTAGATTTGATAAGTATTTTAATGTCATTTTAAGTGGTTAATTAGGTTAGTTTTTGTGTTTAAGTGTTTTTATGGGTTAGTTTGAATCTTTAAGCTTAAATTGTATATTTTTGAGGTACCTTGATATGTTTGCTAATGTTGCGGGGTAAACAGGGAAGAACAGGAAGAGTTAAAGAGTTTTCAGGCCAAAAAGTATAGGCCACGATTGTGTACACAAGCCACGATCTTGACAGAAGAGGAAGAGCCAGAAGCAGCCAGGCCACGATCGTGCACACAGGCCACGATCATGACAGAGAGTGTCAATTTAGTCCACGATTGTGGTAGGCAGAGCCACGATCGTACACTACGTTGGGCTAACAAAAAAACTCAAGTTTCGGATAAATTTTTGGACTATTTCGACCCCGACTTTGACCTAGAATCTCAAAGATATAAATAGAATGTGATGTGACAACCAACAAAAGGAGAAGAGAGAGAGCCAAGAGTTTAACGAAAAAGTTTCCATTCTGCCAATTCCGAGGGAAAACCTAGGGTGACACTGAGAGATTGAGGAAGGAGACAAAGGAAGAGAGACACGGTGAAGAGTTTGACACAAAGTATTTCTTAGAACAGGAGGTTTCTCACTGTCACCGTCTCGAATTCCGTTCCCTATAGTATTTTCGTTATTTCAATTTTATTCAAGTATAGAATTGAAATAGGTGTTGAGATTTGTTTGGTTGAATGTTGAGTTGATGTCTAAACTCACTATTGGATTTGATTCTTGAGATTAATGAAGTTTATTCGATTGTGTTTTTTATTGATTGGATTGTGATTTAAGTCTTGCTCTTAATAACTTGGCGATAGACTGAGAGGGTGAGCTAAGTGAAAATAATCAATTTGGGCTAACGAGAATTGGGTGAATTGATAGGTAAATGATTAAATCACACTGGTAGAATCGTGTAACGAGAAATCGAGCATAGGTTCCCGGTAGGTTAGTAGACAACTTTAGATCTAATTTAGTTTTGGGTCGATTGCGAATCGAGAGATTAGAATTCCCATAAATTGAATTAAGGTTAAGAATTATAACTCGAGATAGAGTAATTCACCCTAGAACCGTCTAAGCCCATTGAGTCAATAATTACATAATTGGTTGAGTTTCTTTAATTTTGAATTAAAATCTCCTTTCTCTCACTTGGTGATTTCTAGGTTGATTTTGGATTTGGTTGTGTGATTGCTTTTCTGTTACTTTTAGCATTTTCAATTCTTACATCCGATTATCAATTAATTTACTTTTCTGCAGTAGTTGTTAGGTTTGTAACTTAGCTACCGTTAGACTTAAGACTAGTTCCCTTCCTTGTGGGATCGACACCTTAGGTACTATGCGAACGACCCGTGTGCTTGCGGTAATTACCAAGGTTAAAAATATTGAAACTTAGAACGTGTAATCTTGAGCGAACAACTTTTACCAGTTTGTTTTTTAACCTCAAGTTTAAATTCTTTGAATTTTCAAATGATTCGGACTTTTGTTTCATTAATTAAACATAACCACATTGAGAATAATCATCTTTAAATATAATGAAATATAAGAATCCTCTTTTAGAACAAGTAGACATAGGGCCGCATACATCTGAATGTATAAGCTCTAGTAACTTATTGGCAAATACTCCCTTTTCAATAAAGAGTAATTTGGTCATCTTTTCTAACAAATAGGAATCACAAATTTTATATGATTCGTAATCAAAAGAATCCAAATATCCTTCTTTATGTAACTTTGTGATTCTAGTTTTAATGATATAACCTAACCTACAATACCATAAATAAGATAGATTTTGGTCACTTAACTTTCTTTTCTTGTTATTTATGTTAAGAATTGGCCTTTCAAGATCTAGCTCATACAAACTGTTTGTAAGTAATCCATATCCATAATAAACATCATCTTATAAAAAGAACAACTCTTATTCTTAATAATAAAGGCAAGTCTATTCAAATTTAAATAAGAAATATAAATGATGTTTCTAGTAATAATTGGAATATAATAACAATTATTTAGTTCTAGTATAAGGCAGAAGGCAAAGCTATACTATAAGTTCTTATAGCTAATGCAACAAATTTTGCTACATTACCTACTCGCAGGTCCACTTCGTCTTTGCTCAATGATCTACTGCATGATAACATCTATATGTTCTTACAAATATGAGAATCACATCTAGTATCTAATGCCTAAGAATATGGAATAGAAATAGAAAAATTGATATCAATCGTAAACATACCTGACGAAACAACTCCCTTAAGCATCTTATCTTTCAGGGTAGTCAGATAAGTTACGTAGTCCCTTTTCTACTGTCCATTGACTTCATAGTGAAAATATATGCCCTTATCATTGCTTTTCTTCCTGACACCACCTTCTGGCTTACTACTATAGTAGATGCCTTATATTTCTTGTTATTTTTCTTAGAGCCAGTTTTCTTGCTTTTGGAAGAATTGATCAGGTTGTTTCGATGTGTGTAAGTTTTAGTTGATTAATCTTGATAATCCGTAAGCCCACAGGTTGTTCGCGTAGTATCTAAGGTGTCGATATCACGAGGATGGATAATCTAATCCTAAAATCTAAGGCCAAAATAAATTGCAGAAATTCAAAATGTACGAAACTAAAACAATAATTCAATTAAATCAATTCAAGAATCAATCATGAAAATATTAACAATTTAGCAGTTGCAACACATACTCAAGAATCAACTTAAGGAATTACCAATTGAGAGAAAGGTAATTTTACCTATCTTTAATGCTAACCTAATTGATTATGAATTACTGGATTATTTGTTCTAGACTATCCTAGGTTTGATTACTCTCTCTTGAGTTATAACTGTAACGCTCCATTCCCAACTGACATATGCATGTGTCTCCATCAGATACACGTGTATATGCCTGTCAGAAATGACATGTTAACTATCTCACCTTCACTGTACATAACATGGCATCACACACTAAACCATCAATC
>JANQAP020000173.1:352057-362837 GCA_026874005.2 Erythroxylum coriaceum
ACCCTCTCTCAAGGTGTAATTAATTATCCCTAGCCAAATTAAATGGAAATGATTAAGCAATCTCTCAATCTACAAAATTAGTCTACCAATTCAACTAGTTATAAAGTTATCCTATGGTAATCAACTAATTAGCCAAGATCACTCTCTAACTAATCAATTAACTTGATGAAATTAGGTCTATAAAGTGGCAATTCTCTTTGCACATCCCTACATAATTTACCCAACTAAAATTTTCAATATATTGCAAGGTATAAGCTCAGAATTCATAAAAAACATCATTTATTCAAATAAAAAAAGTAGGAGTTCAATAAGTAGTTCAAAAGTAATCTCTACAAATAACTCAGCCACTTATAATGTCATTAACATCCCCAACAACTAGAGAATCCATAATAAAGATGTTAGAAGAGAAAAAATGAAATAAGAACAAGATAAAGCAAGCTCCTTCTCTTTTTGCCCAAATCTGGCAAATCTGGAGTTGGCATGCTCTTTGCCTAATTTGGAATGCAAATCTTGATTCTCTACCTCTTTCTAGGAGGCAAGTTCTCACGACACCCTTTCTGTTGTTGCATAATCGTGACACTTGATTTCACCTTCTGTTATGATCGTGGCAGACTGGCCACGATCGTGGCAGCTCCATCTCGCTTCTATCACGTAGCCAAGGGTTTTGCCTTAGGCTTCCTCTAATTCTCCTCCGTTCTTTGATATTTGTCCTTAAACACTAAGAAACACATCAAGGCATCTTAATCATAAAAAATTAAAGCTCAATCACGTGCTCAAACCCACAAAATACACAAAAAACAAATATTTAACTAAATAAAAAATCCTAACCTAAACATGCAATAAACATTTAATTTAATAACTAAACACATACTAAACTACCCACTAAACATTATGCAATCTAGCACTATCAATAATTAAGGTAGAGAAATCTCCCCTAAGTCTATTGATAGGGATATATTGTGCATGTTATAAAGGGTTAAATTAGTTATAGTTTAGCATCTTTGTAGCATTTTGTTATGAATTAAATAATGTTTTTTAAAGTTAAAAATGAAATTTATTAATAATGAAGGATCTATAAGAAATTCCCTTATATATCGACTCCTAAACTAGAACTAATATAAATTAATTAACAACTTGTATTGGTTTTGCTATAACACAAGTGGCCTATTATCAGCTATACAAATACAAATCATATATTATAACAACTTTTAACCACAAGTGTAACTCTTAACCCTATATTTAAGAGTCTGTCTTTGCATGTTTTGAATACGTCAAGATTTGGATCCAACCATAGTGAAAAGTTGGCATTCCTCTACTGTAAATTTAATTTTATCATAATAGATAAGCTAAGGTTTATGCAGATAATTATATGTTCACACTCACTTACTAGTATGTTGGTGTCTAAATATTTAGTACCTTCATGATATATATATATATATATATATATATGAATTTCACTTTTTGAATATGTAGCTCATAGATTAGCTTGGATCTATCTCTATTAGCTAGAAGTGGTACAATTCAATGGCATTGACTAATCACAAGCTGTAAACTTGGAAAGTATAAATGAGATGAGATGTTACAAATATTTTCTAGATCAGCAGTGTTTGAACCAAATAGTTTTAGGTTCCTTTCCCTCCATATGTAATAAATCATAGATCTGAATGCTGATTTAAACATAGTATAGTCACCATTAGAATTGAACCGAGTAGCACTAAGCCATTTCAAAACTTATGTTAGATGAGTGCAAGGGCAAAATGTTCTGAAAGTGTTAAGGATATTCCTCCATATATGATATGTGTTTAAATTTTGATTCATTTGATATGCTACACTTAGTGATTAATGTCTTAAAATTGCTTAGGATACTCACTTTAACTCATTTGTGATTTTAGGCACAATTCAGATACAAAGAAGTTAAAGTGAGTTGAAAGCACGATCTATGGGCCATTTTTCGAAGATTAATATTTACTTGTCTTTATGGAGCAAGAAGAAAAACATTTAAAAGATAAGAGGAAGACAAGAAAAATGGAACAAAAAAATTTAAAAGACAAGAGGATGACAAGAAAAATGGAACACAACGAAGAAGAATTATAGAAAGCAAGCAGCATGTGGAAGCACGAAACGACAGCAGAAGAAGAAAACAAGAGAATAAAATGTAGCAGAACATTGCTTCACATGAACAGCCCATGTACATCGTGAATTAAATGGCAATAGTATATTTGTTAAAATGACGTAGCAGACAGAAGCAAGAAGGATTGCATGTTACGTTTCATGTAAATAATGCACACTGCAAGTGTTAAAAAAAAAGGAAGACACACCCAATAACAGGGAGGGGCGTGAATAATATAGGTGTACCATAAATTAATTCACAAAATCAGATAGAAGAGGCATAGCACAGCAGAGAACAGGTGGAGACGCTAGGTCTTTTTCTTCCTTCTTTCACCACTGAAGCATGAAGAAGATGGCTCATGCTTGGAGCACAAAAATGGAGATGGAAGGCTAGCCTCTTGACGTTGGTTCAATGGGAATATGGACACCAAGTCACGGTTAAGCTATTTTTTATCATTTTAAGGTTATAATTTCTTTTCGGATTGTTGTGTTGTTGGTGTTAATTTGATTGGGTTTTGGGATGAATGATCTTAATACGTTATTTTGATTTTTTTATTACGAACCTATTGCTAAAACATTGAATGCAATTCATAATAATCATTTTTATATTTTTGAGGAGCATCTAAGGATCCCGTATCGTTAGGAACAACATAACTTAGGTTAGATAAACCAAATGTGTGAGATTACTGTTTATATTAATTGTTTTCCACTTCGTAATGTGACTGTCAAATTAAACCTAGAGATCATATCCTAGTTTATTCAGTAGTTAGGTTTAATTAATGATCATATCTTGATTAAACAAAACCTAAGGGAAAATCAGGACTAGGAGAGTGTTTTATTAGTCTTAGATTGATAGTCCAAAAAGAGTTGTAAAGAAGTTAGGATGGTGAAATGTGCTTGATAATGCTTAGGCTGAATTGGACCTTACGTATATTCAACAGTTTAATCATTTCGATCGTTTGTTTTAATTTGTTTTCGATAGTTTGCTTTTATTTTATTTTCTAAATTGCTAAAAATCCAAAAACCCCCTTTTTTATATTTTCCTTACATAATGTTAGAGTAGTGCTCTAAAGGCAACCGCCTTTAGCACTTTTGTACAAACTTTATTTTGGTTAATAAAGAGAAAGGAATTTTTTTCATTTATTTGATATTTGTTTATATATGCATTGATATTGATCTTAAATCGAATTAATGAAGTCCATAATATGAAATATAGCATGAAGGAAATCATAATGAGATCATGATAATGAGATTCCTATCATGTGCAATTATGTTAGTATCTAAATAATCATTATTCATAGGATTAATAAGACAGGACATTATTAATCCAGACAGACTAGCATATATTATACTCCTTGATTTGATCAAGTAGTGGATCTTATAAACTGTAAGCATGAGATGTTTATAATTAATATATGGATGTTTACTAAGGGTAATAAGCACATCAGATGGCGCGCTATGAGATTATCATATGGATGATCTATCGACTGTTAATGATTAATCTCCTTATAGCAATGGTGCAAACATCCTTAGACTTGAGGTACTTAAGGATATCTTGGATATAAATCCTATGCTTTGACATCATTCCTTGTTATCTCAAGACGAGGTCGCTCTTAGGGTGGTGATTGCGTATAACTATTTATATTCGAAGGTGATTAGGTAGCAAGTAAAGGATTTACCACTCCTGATAGAAGGAGATGATGCCTACAGTCTCTAGTCGGGGTCATTACTCGGGAGTCTCTATCCAGAGCAATTATGTGTCATGAAGAGAGTCTTCAATGACATATAGAGTAATAAGATCCCAGGACAAGAACGCATTTGGACTAGATGTGATGTAGTCAGTCTAGTGAGAGTTGACATATAGCCCATACTCTGAACCAAGTGGGGTATAGTTTGGTGAAAGGATTAATTACATGATAATTGTCAATGGAAAGGTTCATAAGTTAGATAATTAACTATCAAAGAGTTTGTGTGTTAATTCACTTATATTTTGACAAATAGGCTTCATGAAACCCCTCATGATGTGTATGAATTAAGAGTTGATTGAAGTGCCTAAAATAACTGGAAACCTAAGGGTCACACACATAAAAGATCGAATGAAAAATAAGTGTGTATGGCCTATTTAAGCAAGCCATGATTATGCCTCAAAGGGCCATGATCATAATAGAAGTTATGAAATGCTATATAAGTGAGTTCTTCACTTATGTACAAGAGCTTCCTTCACTTCTTACACACTCAAGTGATAGAGCTAAAAGAGTTGTGGAGTAAGAATGAGGTGTCTTGAGTCTTGTTCTTGCAATTCATGCAATTGTTGCATGAATCAAAGTGCATGCAACAAGATTCTCGACCTATCTTCCATCATTTTGAGCTTCTATTAGAACTTATCTTGTTTGGTGCTCAAATAATCCTTATACATTGTTTCTTCTTCCATCTTTGTGTGTTCTTGCAGATCAAGGATGGGTTTGGTGTTTGCAACAACTCAAACAAAAAGAAGAAACAAGAAAGGAGGAGATACACAAGGTAAAAGGTTTACATTTCATGTTCTTTTATACGTATCTTTGCATGCATGTTAGATCTTATGGTTTTCAGGTTTTCATGGTGTCAGAATATTGATTCCAGCACTTCCGCTGCATCCATATGCATCTGATGCATGCAACCATGGCAAACCTAAATGTGTTTGTTGGGTTGTGACTGACTTGCATGTTTGTTTTGAAAAATTAGTGTAAATTGTAGAAATTTGTTTTTCTATTTTTCTTTCACATAAATGTTCATAAGATGTTAGATTATGTTTCTATAAAAGGATATTGCAATTGAATTTCATTTGCTATTTTATTTCGAATTTATATCCAGACTATTCACATGTTAATTTATGGAATTTTTTGGAAAAACTGATTGCATATGCTGACTTTGAAAATTTCGTATTAATTCTAGAAATTTTTTTTTCTGTTTTTCTTTCACCGAAATGTTTATAAGATGTTATGTTATGTTTAAAAAAAATGAAAATGCAATTGAATGTCATTATCTATTTTATTACGAATTTAGTTTCATCTCAACACATGTATAAAGTTCTGGAAATTCTGGAAATGTGATGAACATGCATGCATGAAAATTTCATATTAATTTTCATAAAAATTGTTTTTATAAATTTTATGTATGCACCTGCAAGATGAGATGTTACCATGTGTATGAGATGCATGACATTTGTTGTTAAAGTGGTTATCTTATGCATGCATGATGTAATGATTGACTAGTGTTAGAAGTAATGTGACAAGTGTCATACACATATAATGTGCTGGCTATTTCCTATTTGTTTTAATAAATAATTCCTAACAATTAGGTTCTGGAATTTTTTATTAGAGACATTTAGAATGTGTATAAGACTAGAATTTTTCCAGAATTAATTGAATTTGATTCAATTAATAAATAAAGTCAAAGTCAACATTGGTCAACGTTTTGAAAGTTGATGGAGTTGACTTACTAAATGACCTATAATGTATGTATTTCCGTTATGAGACCTACATAAGGTTCTTATGTGATAAGAAATATATTATTTTAATGATAATAACATACTTAATGCATGTGCTTGAAATTAGGGTTCTGGAAATTTTCTAAACATTGAATCGGTCTTTTTAGTGTCTAATAGGTTAACTTATTTATCTTGACGATTTTGGCCGTCAAGATGATTTTGGCTTATGCCAAAATTGTTTTAGATAAATTTGAGATGACCTAGGGATATTATAGATGACTAATTGATGTATGGGAATTTTGGAAATCCTAGGGATTAATTTAGAATTAATCCACGTGGAGCATAGCATTTCTAGTGTGACTAGATAAAGACATATAAACTATGATTAAATTGTTTAATCTGGGCATCAAAATAATTAAATTTTAGGGTTCCTAATCAAATCACATTCTTAATTTGGATTAGCCAAGACTAACACTAGTATCCGAGTAGGTTCAAGAGTTGAATTGAATCACAAACTTTGGATGCATAGTTAAGTCATAACCTAAATTTAAACCTCCTTTATATGATACATGCATTAGATGCATTTTAAGGGTAGTTATGGACATAGGCTCAATTCAATTGAGTTGTCTATAATCAAAATTTATATGTGATATACATAACCAAGATCATCCAAGCATTGATGAAACCAAAGGACAAATCCCTCAACCAAAATATTAAGACTTATGCCTTCCATTGATATGGCAAGAACCAAAGTTCTTTTAGAGTTGGGTTATTGGGAAAACCCAAGCCCACTCTACCCAAATATATTCAAACCATGGAAATTAGATTTCTGAATTAATGGGTTGGTGCTAACTAGAAGTGTTGATTTGTTGGGCAAACCCAAGGTCAACGTGGATAGAGGCTAAGTTGGGTTATATACATGGGATGTATATAAATCAAGAGTTGATAACCCAATTAGTGTGCTAAATCAACAATTGATGGCAAAAGTCGACAGTTGCATAATTGAATGCAATTGGTATGAATGATACCTATCGATTGACCTAAGGTGACTTATTGGGCAAACCCAAGGTCATTATTGGTGATATTGGATATCGACCTATTAAGAAAACTATAAGTTTTCTTAAATTCGTAGTGAGGGCTATGGATTTGAATAAGAATAGTGGGACCCATAATGCATGTTATTAAAGTCCTTATAGTTATGCATTAAGTGTACACTTTAACATTTTATCTCGTTCTTTTAGGTTGTCGAATCACACAATGTCTTTTAGTGTGAACTTGCATTCCCTGTTAGATTTCAACAAACTTATGGGACCTAACTTTTTGGATTGGCTATGGAATTTGAAAATTTCTCTCAAATTTGAAAAACTAGGATATGTCCTAGATGAACCACTTCGTGATCCCCCTACTGTCGATGCATCTGATGAAGATCAAAGAGCTTACAAGAAGCTACTGGATGATAGTGAGATGGCTAGCTATATAATGATGGCCTCTATGTCACCAGAACTGCAAAAGCAGCATGAGGCTATGGATGCTCATACCATAGTCTACCATCCAAGGGAATTATTTGATGAGCAAGCTCAGTCTGAAAGGTTTGAGACCTTGAGGTTGCTTTTTCGTTCAAAGATGACTGAGGGATCATCTCCGGTGCAGTATGCACTGAAGATGAATGACTACATTAAGAGATTAGCCATTTTAGGTTTCATTATAGATTATGAATTAATTATAGACTTAATTCTAACTGGTTTGATTGATAGTCATTCAAAGTTTTTGATTAATTATCGGATGAACCAAATGTCCATATCGATTATAGAGCTGATTAATCTGCACAAAACAACTGAGTAAACTGTCAAGAAGGACAGTAAGGCTATGATGCTAGTGGACTCTACTTTTGGTTCTCGAAAGAAGAACCAAAAGAAGAAGAAGAAGTCTAAGAAGCCAGTACGAGGTGTAACTAAGAAGAAGACGAAGGAGACAATACTAAAGGGGATATGCTTCCATTGTAACAAGGAAGGACATTGGAAGAGGAACTGCAAAGCTTATCTGGAGTCACTGAAGTAGAAAAAGGAATTAAATGCCCCACCATCTACTTTAGGTAAGATATTTGTCATTAAGGTTAATACTATTTCTGATCATAACATTTGGGTATTATATACCAGATGTGGCTTACACATATATGTTGATATACAGGGTCTTAGGGATAGTAGACCGTTCAAGAGCGGAGAGATGGACCTATATGTGGGAAATGGAGCAAAAGTTGCTGCATTAGCTATAGGGACATATGTTTTGTATCTTCCTAGTAGGTTAGAGTTAATTTTGGAAAATTGCTATTATATACCCATTGTGACTGAAAACATTGTATCTGTTTCATATCTTAATAAAGCGGATTTCATTTAACTTTTTCAAGCAATGGTTGTTCAATTAAGTTGAATGAAATGTTGTATGGTACTGCTACATTGTGTAATGGAATTTACATATTAGATATGTATAATCCAATTTTAAATATCAATGACAATAAAAGAAAAAAATGAGATAATCTAAAATCAACTTACTTGTAGCATTGTCGACTAGGCCATATAAGTGAGAAATGCGTGATTAAGCTACACAAGAATGGTAGCTTAGGGTCATTTGATTATGAATCATATAACACATGTGAATCTTGCTTATTAGGCAAAAAGACTAAATTACCTTTTAAAGGAAAAGGTGAAGGAATGAATAGGTTATTATACTTAATACATTCTGATGTATGTGGTCCAATGTCCATTCATGCCAGAGGTGGTTTTATGTACTTCCTTACTTTTGTTGATGATTATTCACGATATGGGTATGTGTATCTGATGACATACAAGTTTGAAGCATTTGAAATGTTCAAACAATTTAGACATGAAATAGAGAAACAACTCGGTGGAAGTATTAAGACACTTCGATCAGATAACAAGGAATTTCAAACTTATCTCGGAGATAATGGGATAGTGTCCCAGTGGAGTCCACCTTACACACCATAACCTAATGGCATGGCTGAAAGGAGAAATCAAACCTTGTTAGACATGGTAAAGTTGATGATGGGCTTAGCAAATCTACCTAAATTCTTTTGGGGTTATGCACTCGAGACTGCTGTTTATGTCACAAATAGAGTCCCTTCAAAGGCAGTTGAAGTTACTCCATATGAGATATGGACTAACAAAAGGCCTTATCTTTCTCATATGAAAGTTTGGGGTTGTCTGATTTATGTGAAGCGGATTCAATCAGACAAGCTTGAAGCGAAGTTTTATAAATGTCTATTTATAGGATATCCTAAGGAAACAATTGGATATCAGTTATATAATGCTTTAGAGCAAAAGGTGTTTACCTCAAAGCATGATGTCTTTTTAGAGAAAGAGTTTCTCCTAAGAGAAGACAGTGGGAGCAAAGTTGAACTTGTTGAAGTCCATGATGCTCAAACAGATGTAGATCAATTGCCTGAACTTGAAATTGTTGCTCACAAAGATGAGACAACAGTTGAACCTTCTAACACACAACATGTTCATAGGTCAAGTAAGATATGTAATGGTCCAGAGAGATATAGATTTCTCATAAGTGAACAAAATAATGTATTGCTCATAGAGGAAGATGAGCGTATGACCTATGAAAAGGCTCTGAAGAGTTTAGAATCTAAAAAATGACTTCAAGCCATGAAGTCTGAAATGGATTCCATGTATGAAAACTAAGTATGGACTTTGGTTGACCCACCCGAAGGGTTAAAATCTATAGGCTGTAAGTGGATTTTCAAGAAGAAAATCGACATGGAAGGTAATGTGATTACCTATAAAGTGAGGCTAGTCACTAAAGGTTATTGTCAAAGACAAGAAATTGACTATGACGAGACATTTATCCCCGTAGCTTTGCTTAAATCCATTAGAATATTCCTAGCCATTGCTACTCATTATGATTATGAAATATGGCAGATGGACGTGAAGACGACCTTCCTAAATAGAAACCTAGTTTAGGAAGTATATATGATACAACTTGAGGGCTTCGTATCCAAAGATGGCATAAAGGTATGCAAGCTTCAAAAATCCATTTATGGATTGAAGCAAGCATCTAGGAGTTGAAACATACTAATTGATGAGACAATCAAACAATTTGGTTTCTCACAAAATCATGATGAATCTTGTGTGTACAAGAAGGTTAGTGGGAGTGCTATCATATTCCTTATGTTATATGTGGATGACATATTACTTATAGCAAATGATGTCTCAAGTTTGCAATCAATCAAAGTTTGGTTGTCCCATACTTTTTCCATAAAAGACCTTGAAGAAGTAACTTATATATTGGGAATAAAGATCTATAGAGATAGATCAAGGAAGTTGCTAGGTCTTTCACAGTTAACATATATAGATAAAGTGCTAAATAGGTTTAGCATGGAGCAGTCCAACAGAGGGTTTCTTTCCATGAATTATGGGACAAAACTCTCAAAATCTATGTGTCCCATGACACAAGATGAAAGGACTCTCATGAGTATGAAACGTATGCTTTAGTAGTATGATCAATCATGTATGCTATATTATGTACAAGACCCAATATATCTTATGCTCTAAGTGTTACAAGTAGATATCAATTAGATCCTAGTGAGGGTCACTAGGTGGCTATCAAGAATATCCTAAAGTACTTAAGAAGGACTAAGGATGTATTATTGATATAAGGAAATGGAGATCTTATAGTGAGCGGGCATACAGATGCTATTTTTCAATCTGACCAGGATGACTCCAAATCCTAGTCAGGCTATGTTTTCATACTGAATGGTGGAGTGGTCAGTTAGAAGAGTTCCAAATAAGAGATGATTGCAGCTTCGATGACCGAGTCAGAGTACATTGCAGCTGCGGAAGCGACAAAAGAAGCTGTTTGGATCAAAAATTTCGTTATAGAACCTGAAGTGGTTCCTAGCATAGTAGACCCAATATTGTTGTACTGTGACAATAATGGAGCTATTGCTCAAGCCAAGGAACTGAGGTCTCATCAGAGGTCTAAGCACGCACTCAGGAGATATCACCTGATCAGGAAGATAATTAATAGAGGTAATGTGAAGATAGAGAGAGTGCCTACAGATCAGAACATCACTAATCCTCTAACTAAGCCACTTCCTCAATAAAATTTTGATTCTTGTGTACTTGCCTATGGTATTAGATACAAAGGCGATTGACTTTAGTGCAAGTGGGAGATTGTTAGAGT
>JANQAP020000173.1:362937-379735 GCA_026874005.2 Erythroxylum coriaceum
AATTAGCCCCTAATATTTCAAAGATTTCATATGTCTCTTTGACAATCTTCTCTCCCACAACTCCTCTTGATGCATTGTCCACTATTTATTGACAGTGTTGTGTTAATCCATCATAAAAGAATTAGTTCTACATGTGAAGTGGAAAATGATGGTGTGGATGCTGTATTAGCAAGAGTTTGAAGCATTCCCACATCTCATGGAATGGCTCTCCCTCCATCTGAGTAAAGGTAGCTATTTTTGTCTGCAACTTAGAGGTTTTTTTATGGGAATAGAATTTTCCCATGAATTTGTTGCACACCTCCTCCTATATAGCTAATGAATTGGATGGAAGGGTCATCAACCATGCCTTGGCCCGATCTTTCAATATGTATGGGAAGCATCTCATTCTAAGTTGATCTTCATTTAAGCCATCCAAAGGAAATGTCTAGAGAGTGGTATAGAATTTTCGAATGAAGTTTAAAGGATTTGTATTAGGAGCCCCATAGAACGATGGCAATATGTTGTAGTGGATGCTTTCCAATTCATAGTTTCTGGCTACCTCTCCTAAACATATGCATGAAGTGGCAGTACCAGTCACTGGTCTAGCATATTCCTTCATTACTAGCAGCCTTTCACCCATCTCTCGATCTTCAGGCTTGGGTTCCTCAAGGTTATCTTCAAAACTCCTTTAAGTTCCTCTTATCCGATGCATGTTATCAATAAAGGGAACGAAATCATTTTTTAGAGACCTCTTCATCGTATAAACAAAATAAAGACAACACATAATTACAAAAAAAATTGCTAAAACAAATAAATGAAATAACACAACAAAAATTTATGCATGAAAAGAAAAATGATCAAAATTAATTATAGTCTAAGCACTAATCATCTCCCCGATAATAATGCCAAAAACCTTTTATACCAAAATAAGTTTTAAAAACCTGGGCTATCCTACTTACAAGTATATGAGGTAATTGTAGTTGAATACCTAGGGTCGTCTTCTCAAGGAAGTGAAATTGGTTCACTCAAATTAACTTTGAATAAACATAAAAACAAATGCAATCCTAAATACTCTATCTTGATTTATTAAGTGAAAGGTTTTAAAGAAAATTAAGCAATTAGACTAAAAAGTAAACTAATTTAACTGGAGCAAAGAACGATTTGATCAATTGATGTGGGGAACTCTTAAGAAATTAATTTCACTAATTTAATCTCTTATGTATGACTAAGGTGAATTAATTGGATAATTGTCTTGCTAAAATTACCAATTGGGTTTTAAAATCAATTCAAATAATAAACTAAATCTAACTTTCGTATTCGACAAGTCTATTATCTAAATCAATTATGAAAACCCAACTAATAGTTACCAGCTTAAGTTAATATATTTCTATTTCATAACTTAAGCAGTTGTAGTTTCTTATTCAAATATTAAACTTCTCTCGATTTGTCATTTAATATCAAAATGATGCAAAGGTTGGCCAAACTATTACATCCAATAAGCGCAGAAACTATAGCAAATAATAAGATAACAAAACAGTCCATTCATTATGTATAATCGACTAAATTAGTTACATTAATTCTCAAGAATAAGCAATCAACCTATAATGACATAAAAATAGCTCATCATCCTCATAAGCTTTAATCTTGTGTTCAATAGTAAACAAAGAAATATCAAAGCTATAATAGAGGAAGTAAACATAAGATGGACTATCAAAGCAATAACAGGATAAACAAGTTCAACCAAACAGAAGATAGAATGGGTTCAAGAATAATAGCAGAAGATGAAACAAGAATGAGCAAACAAAATGAAGAAATCTGACAGTAAAGCTCTTGCCAAGCTTAAGCTCTCTAAATCGACTCTTACCTTCTACCTCTATTCTCAACAACTAGGTTTCAGCTTTAGCTCTTGCTCTCTGCCTCTGCTCCATTCTCGCCACTGCTCTATTGTTTCTTTCTTTCTCCTAGCCAACTATTCTCTGCTAATTATTTTTCTCCGCCTCCAACCCCTTTTTTCTTTTTATAAGCTTTTCTATTTATAGTGAGAGTCTAGGTTTAGGTTTTTGTTTTCATCCGCCATCAATATGCATGCACAACACGTGAAATTACATTCAGTGCAAGAGAATATACACAGTGGTGACAAATTTGTCACCCCCGTGAGAGCCATTTCCATGCCCATGACATTGGTTATGATACCTCCACCTATCAGGCCCGACAAGCAATCCATAGAGTTATTCACAAAATTCTCTAAGATCCTCAATTCATTCAAATTTGGATTAAAATACAAGAATCTGTAACCAAAATCAAAATATAAAAGGCTTACAAAATCAACAAAAATTAGTAACAACATTTTCCTCTCATTTAAAAGATCAAAATAAAGGTAAATGTTTAGCAAAACGTATTCCATTCATATGATGCCAAGATAACAATTATCATCTTAGTTCTTAGCAGTCAGCATTTACATTAGAAATTATATATTGTTTTGCCAATGAAGGTTATAAAAGAGATAGATAGAACAGTAAAAGCATTCCTATAGACAGGAAATATTGAAATTTCCACAAATGCAAAGTTAAAATGGAGTGAAGTCATCATCCCAAAGAAACAAGGTGGACTAAAGATTATCTCAATCACAACAATGCAAAGTTTTTAATGTGTAAAAGACTCTGGAGACTCTATACTTAGAAAAAAGCACTTTGGATCAAATGGGTCCATGAATATCACCTCAAAAACTTGTATAAGAGAATTTTTTTTAGATCTTCAACTAGTTGGTGAAGATGAGAGACATGTTCACCCCTATATGAAGCATAAGTTTGGAAATGGAGAAAAAAACTTGGTTTTGGTTTGACAAATTGTTAGATTTAAGCCCCCCTTATACAAAGACTAGATATCAATCACTTGAGGAATAAAATCCTCTTGAATCTCAAAGTATCCTCTCTAATTTGGACTGGTGAATGGAGTGGAAATTTTAGAGGTTTTCTAAACTAGTTGATCACTTCCCTCAGCTGAATGATGTGAATAATGAAGATCTCGTCATATGGACCCCTAATTTGAGTCGTAGATTCACAAATTAATCCTACCACAAAATACTCACAAATAGATCAATGGATGCTCCTCGATATAATCTTCTATGGAGACACACTAAATCCTAAAGCCTCTCTAATCACTTAGCTAGTGATTAGAAATAGGATTAGGACCAAAAGTATGTGGTAGGGCACAAATGAATCCACTTGTGTATTATGCAAGGAGGAAGTAGAAGATAGAGATAATCTCTTTTTTCATTGTAGATTTTCAAAGGCACTTTAGAGCAGGATCTTACACATGATTGTAGGGGACAGATATACATATAAATGGGAACAAGCATTGAACTAGTTCATCAGCCACTCTAAATAGGGAATGCCTAATGGAATACTACTCAAAGCAACTTTCACCACCACCATCTACTCTCTTTGGAAAGAAAGAAATAACAAACTGTTTAAGAATATGGAAGAAGATAAATACCAGTTAGTTAACAAGATAATCAACTGGATTAGATCAATCGTTATTATAAAAAAAATGCACATAATTCACTCTTAATGGATATGAAGAACGTATGGAAACTATAATCAACATGATATATAGGCCTATAATTGAGCTGTAATGTTTTTACCTCTTATTGGATTTCCAATAATGTTGTAAACTGATGGATACTCATTGTAATGATGTAGTATCTTTTGTTAGAGTTAATACAATTTTATTCATTTTCCATTAAAAAATTAAGATGAGATCATAATTATGAGATTAAATTTATATTTATGTATTATTCTTAAATTGTTCCTAATTGTAGTTTCATCAAGATAGGATACTGATGAAATGGTAGAACTAGCACATGTTATGTTTCTTCTTTATGAAGAAAGTAATTGATCTATTAAATTAAAGCATGAAAAAACTAAAACAAACATGCAAGTTCTTACTAGAGAACAAGTTCACTTAATTAACCAGATCATAAGGATCCCAAATGGAATATCACTTATGTGTATGTGGATTTCCTTGTTATGATGGTTGTATAATTCATCCTTATAATTGAGATTACTAAGGTATCTTATGTAGGAATTACTGTATTTTAATACTACTCATGACCTATTCAATTTAGGTAGCTCATTCAATAGTATTTAGATACATTATAAATCATATAGAGATAGTCGAGTAAGTCCCCATAGGATTTGTCATAGTCGAGTAAGTCCCCATAGGATTTGTCACTCTAAAGTAATTAGAGAGAATGTTTCTCTATTCTTGATTAATAGTGGTTTAAGGAATTTGTTGACCAAAGTGAGTTGCGTTTAAAAAGGTGTTTCCTAATAAAAATTATAAATTAATTACTAATTAGAAAGAACAAACATGATAGGAATTAAAAAAAGTAGGCACAATATCCATACTCTGTGTCCAATTAGAACTTTGGATGATGAAAAGATTAAATTATACATCATAACCATATATGGATATGTTAAGTCAAACCACTTCGACATTCCTAATATTTGGGTGATTATGACATGTTGCTAGACATCAATCTTAATCTATAATTATAAATTGATAGTTTAAAGAATTAAAGATAAATTAAAAGAAGCTTTAATTTATCTAATTCTAATTATAAATTAGAATTAGAATTTATAACTATTGTCAATATATTAGGAGCCTAATAGGTCACACATAAAGAGTAGTTAAAAAGAGAAATTTAAATTTAAATTAAGTTAGACTAAATTGTGAAGTTTGAGAACTTCAGGGATCAAATAAGTGATATTTGATTTTGTCAAAATTAAATTAATTTATAATTATAGTTTGACTATAATTATAATTGCTTCGTTTTTTCCAAGTTGCTTTTTTTTTGGTCCAAGTCACTTCTTTTTTTTTTGTCTAAGTCACTTACTTTTTTCTTTTTTATCATAAAATCTGAAATGGATTGGATTGAGAATATGATAAATTAGGATCTTGGCTTGGTTAGCCAGAGATAGCTATATGAGGGATCTCTTATACAAAAATGTTTTCTATGCAATGCTTCCTTTAATATTGGAACCGGGCCTTTATGGTTTTTTGTTATATTAAGGGTTGCTTTTAACCCTTTAATGGAATTGGATAGTAAATTTCTAAATGGAACTTGGAGAATAAATGAAGGTTAGTAGTTATTTGGCTAAACTATAATAAACTAGTTTTTATCTCTCTTTACCTTACATTTTTATCGTTGTTATGCTATTTTTTTCTTATATGAATTTACCATAACCATATATTAAAATAGGTCATTTTTTCATTAAGGTTTAAAAAGCATACAATATAAAAACATACAAACAATAATTAAGCTCCCCTCTTATGTGTCATTTAAGAATCAAAAATGGCCAAAGGTGAAGTTTGCACATCAACACAACTAAAATATCTCTGGATACACCCTAAATAGGATGCAAATTTGGTATTAAAGATAACAATATGGGCTTATTTAGACCTTTGATGAAACGTCAAGGTGTAAATAATACCTTTCACCAATTTTTAAAGAAAACATTTCTTAAACCAAATCAGTGTCTGATAGGTTTAGATTACCCAATTATGATGCCACATAATTTAATTTGTTAGCATTAATAGAAATAAGAAGAAACCTAATTTCATTAGATTTTAAGTGCTACTATTACTATTTTGAAAATGTTGAGGTGTAATATGATACCATAAATAACGATAGAGCTTACATAGGCTTTTTGAAAAACATGAGGGTTCGATTCAAAATTTTGTTTAACCAAAAAATATTTATTAGAATGAGTTTCATTCATCATGCATATACAATTCCAATGATATTTGAGAAAATATAACTATAACATATTTTAATTCACTTTTTGACCAACGAAGCTAAAGCATATATAGATCCTTATTCTTAGGCGGGGATAATTTTTTTGTTTTTTAAAAATAGAATGAAAACTAATTTAAAACTTACAAAGAAGGTGATGATACATGAATCTTTTAGTTGTTAAGGTCCTTAAGATACACCTTATAAGGCAAAACAATTGCATAACTAAGCAAAAAGAAAAAAATGTAGTCTATACTAACCCTATTTATATGATTGTTACAACCATGGTTAAACCTCTATAAGTGAGCTTACAATAGCAATGAGGGGTCAAAAGCCCGAATAAAGAAGGAAGTATAGTTAACTAATAAAGAAGGAAGTTCAACAGGAAAAATAAAGCTAATGGCTCAAAAGCTTTCTCTTGTTGTCCATTCTCTCCCAAAATGCTTAAAGACTCAATATCACTAATAAATAACAAGTTTTATATGACTACTTACAAGACATTAAGCCTATTTTGGTAGGCATTTTGTAAACAAAGATGTCTTGAATCACAACTATCCTGTTATTACAAACCATCAAGCTTAGTATTTTAGACAAATTAGTGGTGCTTATGATTATAAGAAACTAAAGGTTTTACATTCATCCCTTTTAAAGCAAACTATTCACCTATCTCTATGACCCTTGCAGAAATAGATCAAATTTCAATTTTCATTCATTTATGAATTTAATAATGCATTTTAGAGGATTCCCTTTTGGAATAAGCGAAGGGACCTAAAAACCAATACAAACACCCCCCCCTCCCTTGTTTATCAATAGAGACTTCAATAGCACCCTTTTTCCCTTCTGAAGTTAAGCAGAATATATATTTAAGGAACTATAATGAAGACTTTAGGATATGCGTAAGCCAATATAAGTTACATACTTGAGAATAGAAGGGAACTTTTATGCATGGAATGATAAGAAAAATGGTAGATGGTTTATCAGGAAAAAGTTTGATAGAACTTTAAAAAATGAACAATGCTTAATTAGATTTTTAGAGAGTATGGCACTCTTCAGTAGCCCCTTTTCTATGACTATTCTCCAATTGATATACATAACCTAAATTTAGGTTATAAGAAGAAGCCCTTTTTCTGCTTCAATAATTTTCTAACTCAGGTAGAAGGGATTTGATGAAGCTCTTTTTAGAGAGCTAAGTTCTTATTTCTATGATTGTAAATCCTTTATTTGTATGAGGAAATTGACAAACAATTAATGCATTATGTATTTATATCCATATTGAAAGTGTTTTGTTTTTTATTTAAGAGTTTTATGTTGTTTTCGATACTTATTTTTGTTTTAAGTGTGTTTTTAAGCCTCAATTGCCTTCATAGATCAAAAGGAGGAGAATTTAGGAAAAATCATGGAATAAAACAAAAGAATTGTAATTACTTTTGATACATATATTGTGTGAGTAAAATACATAATCATGTAAAGGGACCACGTAAGAGGTTGTAAATGTGTAAAGCTTTGAAGATGTTTTCTCATGTGGAGATACATACCAGTGTAAGTAACAGACATGGCTATGTCTTTTGCATGTGTAAGTTATTAAGAAAGTGTAAAGTCACAATATTGAAGTGTTTTTTAGATACTCGGTCACTCACACAACCATGTGATTGACCATGTATAATCCAAAAACCTTAGTTTTGCAATATAAAAGGTAATTATGAAGAGGAGATGAGGAAAAGTGATAAAAGTCAAAAGTAATAGCAAAAGTTAGAGCTGGAGACATAATTTTAAATATAGGATAAGGAAAAAAAAGATTACTTTAAGAGATTTGATAGAGAGCAGTTTTTCATCAAGGATTCAAAAGGATTTCATTATTAAAAAAAAGAGAAATACATATCTATAGTTTCTTATCTTTCTCATTATTCTTTTGAACTTTTGATGTTTGTTTCATTTTTTATTTTTAGGAACTAAGTTTTTTTCGTGCCTGGGTAGGATTAACCCTAAGTTAGGATGTATGATATGATTTAATCCTTTTTTAATGTAATTTAATTGATTGATTCATTAAGATTCAATTATATTTTGATATTTTTAAATTAACATGTCTTGGATATTAGTTTAACGTTTGATTTTATATGATTGAGACTGAGAAATCCTCTATGAACAGATCCACCATAATTGGAATGAGTTACAGACAAATATAGAGATTGGTTGACATAAATCATCTGGATTAGGTTCAAACCTAATAGAGAAATTCATAAATCAATTAATCCAATCTTAATAACTAGAAAAAAGTTTCAGTTAATCAACCTAAGATTAGTTGTTAATAGTCTTGAGAAAGATACTAACATAAGATAGGAGTCTTCATAGTCCAATGACCAATAATTAAATTGCATGGTAAAGGATTAATACAAATGTGATTTTAAGGGGTACTTAGGTACTAGTTATTTGATATTGAATTAATCTTTATGTTATATTTATCTTGATTAATTATTATGCTGAGTTTTAGTTTATTTTAGTTTTAAATTAGATTATCTTCTTTTTTGATGGTCAGATAATATAAAAGAATTCATTACTAGCACTTGTAATTCTCATAGGATCGAATCATACTTGCTAGTGCTAGCTATAACTACACCATGTATTTATAGTTTAAAATTGTATCAATCAAGTTTTTAGCACTATTGCTGGGGATTAGAATATTAAGAAAACCTTGCTTTTATTAATATAGCCATTATTACTTTTTTTTTTCTTATTACCTTTTATTTTTAATTTCTTTACTTACTTCATTGACTCTTTAGTTTTATTATTGCTACAAGTCTTAGGATTAATTTATGACTCGAGGAAATCCATCACACCTAATTGATGAAAATCCAGAGATTAAGAGGACATCTCGTAGGAATATAGATGTAGGAATAGCTAAAGAATCCTACTAAGAGAGTTCAAGTTAGATCAACAAATAGAGGACTTGGAAGGTCAGATTGATATCAAAGAGTCATGAAATATAGCAGCCAACCAATGACTATATTCAATTGTGCTAGATTAGACTTGATGGGAACAAAGTTCAGAATCATAAGATCGACTATTGATGCTAATAATTTTGATATTAAAATGAGTATTATTCAGAAGGTGCAAAAGTCTATCAAGTTTGATGAGCTACGATATGAGGACCTCAATGCACATATCATGAACTTTTAAGTTCTCATTTGATAACTAGTAATGAAGGAATCGAAATAAAAAAAAAGGAATGGGAATGAAAAGTGGGAATCCAAATAGGAATGGAATTATTGATTATACATGTTTAGTATACAAGCACTAAAAATGAGATTATAGAAGTTAATAGTGAAAACAGTGTTTGATATCAAATATTAATAATGGTAATGATAATTTTTTACTTATGTTTGATTATTATGTGATTGATTTTATAATTAATTAATTAAAATATTTTTATTATCATTAATTAATAAAAAATTTGTATTTAATAAATAATTAATTAAAACTATTTTTAATGATTCAATAAATTATTAATTTTAAATAATTGTGTATGATTTTTTTATAAGAATAAAATAAAAAACTATAATGAACTTATTTTATGATATAAAATCATTGAAATAAAATAAATTATTATTAAATAAATAAAATAAAATAATGTACATTGTTGATAATGATATCCTAATAAGAATCAATCAAAATGATGTATTGTCTAAATAAATAAACAAATATTAAATTCTTAAATAGAGAGTTTCAGTTGAGACAAAACACAAAGAGAAGAAAAAAGAAGTTATGTTTGCCTATAACTATTTATTTTTTATTCCTGATATCTGATTCCAGGTTATATCTGTATTTACTTTGGGAATAAAAATTTAGGATTATTTAAAATTCATTCCAGATTTTTCAATCCTTATCTTATCCATTACTAACAACCAAACAAGCAAACAATAAGGAATGTAAGTTACATACCTATTTCCACGTCTTCATTCCTAATTACCAAACGTACCCTAAGAGATTTATGACACCTTTAAGGTCAAATGATGATGCAATCAAATTGAGATTATTCCATTTCTCATTAAGGGGCAAGGCAAGCAATTGTTAAACTCTCTGCCTAGGTCATCACTTACTATTTGGGACTAAGTACTAGAGAAGTTTCATTTAAAATACTTCCTACCAGCTAAGACTGCTAAATTGAGGAATGACATGTCCTCCTATGCCCAAGCTAATTCAGAGACTTTATATGACATATAGGAAAGATTTAAAAAGATGTTAAGGAAGTGCTCATATCATGGTCTAACATTATGGATGTAAATACAAACCTTTTACAATAAGCTCAATAAAATGATGAAGTAAATCATTGATGCAGTAATTGGGGGTGCTATAAACAATAAAATGTCAAAAGTAGCTCAGGACCTCATTGATGTCATGAAAATGATCAATTATTAATGGTGATTTTCTTAAGCAAAACTTAGTAAGCTTGCTAGAGTATATGATGCAGATGGAGTTACAACACTAATGAACCATGTTGAAGCGCTGAGTAGGAAGATTGATGCATTAACTACATCATAAGTGTTTAAATTTCGATTCATTTGATATGCTACATTTAGTGATTAATGCCTTAGAAATGCTTAGGATACTCACTCTAACTAATATTTGATTATAGGTACATTTTGGAAGTAAAGGAGCTAAAGTGACTCGAAAGCATGTTCATTAAAGCCATCTTCTCAATGTCCATAATATATTGATTCATGGAGCAAGAACAAGAAGAGGATTGAGAAGGGATAAAGAATTTCAAGTGAAGTCTCATGCTTATACCCAGCTAGCTACTTCTCACACCAACGTCCATGCATGTAACATCTCCCATATAAGGTGACCAAATGCTTATCATGGTAAAGTCATCTTCAACTGATTTTCACAGTTTCTCATGCTTCCAGCCAGTTGTCCTTTTAATTCACCAATGTTTAATGTATAAGAAGACAAAGGTGGATGGCTGTAGTTGGAATAAAGAAACAAAAATGGATGTAAAAGGCTGGAATGCTTCTCACGACCGTGAGAAGCAAGTCATGGGTGTGACTTATGACTTGTTAAGTCACATCTGTGAGGCTTTCTCATGCCTGTGAGAGGCCACTCATAGGGTTGAGAAGACCAGTTGTCCCTTTTATGGCCAGGTGTCCTAATTTTTAAACCTAGTTTTTTACTACATAAGGAAAGAGTGTGACGAAATAAAAAAAGGAGGTCATTCAGGAGAAAAGAGAGCCACAAGCATTGTTTTCTCTTCGTTCTTTAGTCTTTTATCGTTTTTCAGCTCTGACAATGGCAATAGAGGTCAAACCTGATGGTGAGAGCTTAAGGATGGAGATGGAGGGCTAAGCTTCTGAGCCAGTTCTATGAGGATGTCAACACCGAGTAACGGTTAAGCTGTTTTGTCATATTAACATGCATTTTTATTCAGATTGTTATGTTGTTTATATTGATTTGATCAGTTTTGGGATAGATGATCTTAATAAGTTATTTTGGTTATTCTATTTTAAAACTATTTCTATAACATTGATTGAAATCCGTAATCATTACTTTTAATGTTTGTTAGTAGCATCTAATGATCTTTTATCATTAGGAACAACATAACTTAGGTTAGATAACCCGAGCGTATGAGATTGCTACCTATATTAATCGTTTACCACTTTGTAATGCAATTGCCAAATTAAATCTAGAGATCATATCCTAGGTTATTTAGTAGCTAGGTTTAATTAATGATTGTATCTTGATTAAACACAACCTAAAGGAAAATCAAGATTAATAGAGCATTCTATTAGTACCAGATCAATAGTCCAAAGAGAGTGGTGAAGACGTTAGGATAATGAAATGTGTTCCATCATGTTTAGATTGAGATTGAGCCTGAAACTGGACCTTAACTATATTCGACACTTTAATCATTTCCAACTGCTTTCTTTAATTTGTTTTCGATAGTTTCATTTGATTTTATTTTCTAAATTGATTAAAATCCAAAACCCCCTTTCGTTATATTTTCCTATCATCAATTAATTTTGTTACAGAAATTAACCGAGCATTCCCTGTAGATTCGATCCCGACCTACCCTAACTATAAAATTTAGTTTGCATAGTCAGGTAAATTTTGCAGTATGCAACCTACTCAACACGCACTTTCAAATTTTGGCACCGTTGTCGAAGAGTGTGGTAATTTAATTTAAATATTTAATTTTAGTTTGTGTTTTATGAATATATTTTTTTATATTTGTTTCCTTTTGTTATTCGTTAATTTTAAAAGTTTGTGAGTTTTAGTGTATGGCAGTTACGAGATCTCCTCGTAGAGAAATTGAGCAACTTGATCCAGAGATTGAGAGAACATTACAGAGATTGTGTAGGGAAGCAAGGTCAACTTTGGTAGAAGAATCAAAAGAGGAATCCGAAGAGATGATGGAAAATCTAAGGACATTGAGGGAGTTGGCTGCACTCGATTTAACTCAATGACCATTATGCATAACATTTATGAATTTTTCTGAACATGTTACCTTTGAGTTAAAATATCAATTAATTCATTTATTTCCTAACTTTCATGGTCTTGCAGGTGAGGATGCATATTAGCATCGTAAGGAGCTCGACACGGTTTATCTAAGCATGAAGCCTCCCGAGGTGATCGACGAGCAAATCATGTTGAGAGCCTTCTGTTCTCACTCAAGGATGCAGCGAAGGATTGGCTATTTGACTTACCAGTTGGAAGCGTAAACACATGGTTAGAGATGAAGAGGTTATTCTTGGTGAAATATTTTCCATCCTCAAAGACGACAAGTATTCAAAAGGAGATATGTGGTATCAAGCAGCATAACAGATTATCTCTTTACGAGTACTGGGAGAGATTCAAGAAGTTATGTGCCTGTTGTTTACACCACAACATACTAGAGCAACTTCTTATCCAATATTTTTATAAAGGACTACTACCGATGGAGAGGAGTTTGGTTGATGCAGCAAGTGGTAAGGCACTTTATGAGAAGACTTCCATTGAAGTCAGGATCTTACTTGAGCAGATGGCTGCAAACGCACAACAATTTGGCACTTACAACGATGTTGGACGAGTAAACGAGGTAAGTAATTCATCCATTGAACATCGTTTAGATGAACTAACATCCTTTGTAAGGCAGATTGCAGTTGGACAGGCATAAGTGAAAGTGTGTAGGATATGTTCAAACACAAGCCATCCCATTGATGAATGTCCAATGTTACAAGAAGGAAATATAGAGTATATGAATGTTGCAGGAGGGAACTTCACGAACCAATATAACCTGTATTTGTAAACATATAACCTAGGTAAGAGGGATCACCCCAACTTGAGTAATAGAGGGAACAAACAACAAAATTGTTACCAAGATCGGTCGCAAAGAGCACATGGATTCCAACCAAGGCCGTAAAGAACACAAGGAGCTTCCTTGTCTAGTTCAGGTATATCTTTTGATGAGTTTATTAAAACATTTACTACTAACAATCTCCAATTTCAGTAGAGTCTATAGTAGTAGCTGCAACAGTTTCATCAGGGGTTACAACAAATCTAATAGGAAACGAAAGCAAGTACACAGAACATTGAAAACTAGGTGAGTCAGATGGCAGTGAGGCTTAATCACCTAAAATCACAAAGTGGAGGAAAGCTGTCATCCCAACCCAAGGTGAACCTAAAGAATGTCAGTGCCATAACCTAAGGAGCAGAAAGGAGATTGAGGGTCCCAAAAGAATTCCCCCGAGGATTGCTACCGAGGAAGAGATTGAGAAGCAATTGGGGAAGGAAGAAAATCAGCCATCGAGTATGAAGGTAAATTTCGAAAGTCCTAATATTATTAAAACTAACCATCCACCTTTTCCTAGCAGATTGATAAGATCGAACAAGGAGGAAAAGAAAAAAAAGATATTGGAGACTTTTTGAAAAGTGAAAGTCAATATACCATTGCTCGAGGTCATCAAGCAAGTACTAAGGTACATTAAATTCCTCAAAGAACTATGTACACATAAGAGAAAACTAAGGGATGATGAGAAAATGATGATGGGTGAGAATATGTCTACGTTATTTAGAAAGAGGATGCCTCTAAAATGCTGGGATCCAGGTATGTTTACCATTCTTTGCAAAATTGGTAATACTGTGATCAATAGAGCTATGTTGGATTTGGGTATTTCTACTAATGTGATGCCTCGTTCGATTTACGCTTCTTTGAATTTAAGTTCATTGAAAAAAATAAGTGTAATCATACAACTGGCTAACTGCACTAATGCTTATCCTGATGGTATGGTTGAGGATGTTTTGGTGTAGGTGAATAAGTTAGTGTTTCTTACAGATTTCTATGTTGTGGATATAAATGATACACTTCATGTAATCAGATACTTATTTTATTGGGGAGACTATTTCTTAATACGACTCAAACTAAGATAAATGTTCGTAAAGGCGCCCTCAAACTAAGATAAAACATCCTCCTAATGATCATTGTGTTTTTTTCTATTGATGCGATTGGTCCTTTGGTACAAGAAATGTTTAAATTAAGTTACAAGGATCATTTTTAAATGGTTTTAATTGAGGATATGGAAGTAGAAGCTCACACTGATGTTGAGATGGGAGAAAAGCTTATGGAAATGACAGCCACTTTGGAATCATTGGAAAACTCTCCAAAAAGTTATGATTTGGCTTCTATACAACTACTTGAAGCTCACCAGAAGTTGTTACCTTTTGATATATAGGCACCATAATTGGAATTAAAGCCACTTCCTCCGCACTTGAAGTATGTCTATTTGGGAGATAAACAGACTCTCCCAGTTATCATTTTTGTGGAGTTGACTTCAAATCAAGAGGAGAGACAGGTTTAAATGCTGAGAGAGCACAAGAAGGCCATTGGGTGGACTACCACAGATGTCCAAGGGATAAGCCCTTCTATATGCATACATCGCATTTTGTTAGAGGAGGATGCAAAATCCACAAGGCAAGCTCAACATCGGCTGAATCTTCCAATGATGGAAGTTGTGAAGAAGGACGTGTAGAAGCTTCCGATACTGGGGTGATCTACCTGATTTCTTATAGTAAGTGGGTAAGTCCTGTCTAGGTGGTTCCAAAGAAATATGGAATCAACGTTGTGACAAACCAGGAATGTGAGTTGGTTCCCATCCGAGTGCAAACCGGGTAGTGAGTATATATTGATTATAGAAAGATAAATTCAGCTACTCTTAAAGACCACTTTCCCCTTCCTTTTATTGGCCAGATGCTTGAGAGATTGGCTGGCTATGACTATTATTGCTTTTTAGATGGCTTTTCAGGTTATCTTCAGATTAGGAGAAGATCACATTTACATGCCCATTTGGTACAGTTGCTTACCAAAGGATGTCATTTGGATTATGTAATACACCTGCCACGTTCCAAAGGTGTATGGTAAACATTTTTTCTGAATATGTTGAGAAGATTATTGAGGTATTCATGGATGATTTTAGTGTATATGGATCTTCTTTTGATGAATGTCTTAAGAACCTTGCCATTATCTTAGAATGATGTATAGAAACTAACCTTATGTTGAACTAGGAAAATTGTCATTTTATGGTAGATCAAGATATAGTTTTAGGCCATGTGATACTTCTAGGGGTATTGAAGTAGACAAGTCTAAAGTTAGTCTTATTTCCTTTTTACCTTACCCCTCTACTATAAGAGAAGTGCGTTCTTTTCTTGGGCGTGCAAGTTTTTATCGAAGGTTTATTAAGGACTTTTCGAAGATAGCTGCACCATTATGCAAGATTCTACAACAAGATGTCGCCTTTGAGTTTGACAAGAAGTCCAAGGAACATTCAACAAACATAAAAAGCTTCTGACATCCCCATCGGTGATTCAACTGCTAGATTGGAACCTCCCCTTCGAGATCATATGTGATGCGAGCAATTATGCAAGAGGGGCAGTTCTAGGACAAAGAGTGGGAAAAGCTTTGCATGCTATATACTATGCTTCCAAGACTCTAAACCCAGCTCAATTGAGTTATTCCACTACTAAAAAAGAACTGTTATCTGTGGTTTTTGCTTTGGAAAATTTTTGATCATATTTGCTTGGTGTTAAAGTGATTGTTTATTTTGACCATCCATGTAACACCCCACTCCCATCTGACATATGCACGTGCGCCCTTCAGTCACACGTGCACATGCCTGACAAAAATGACGTGTTATCTATCTCACTTTCAATTTATAACATGGCATCAAAATTAAAATCACAATTCACACATTTGCTAACATCCAAAATTTCCTCATTTTATATCATACCATCATATACATTGTAGCTTCAAGTTCAACATCATCCATAATTCTACAACCTCGTCCTATGAGCATAAACAACTCAGTCTACATAGTATACTACAAACATGAGGAATGCACAAAAGTTATAAACAAACAATGTCTTTAATTCCTAGCTGATCGGCCTTTAAGCCATATCTGAACGTCAAAGTTACACAAAATACACTTCTATAGAGTCTTAAAAGCCAGGTCGTCTCACTCTCGAACTTGAAATTGTCAACATGCAATTTTGGTGAGTTTTGCGAACTCAATAGAGTAACCATCCTCGGTGGTTCACTCATGTTATAACACACAATCAATCATAAACATATTGTCTCACTGTTCATATCAACTTGAATATCATCAAGATCTATCACCAACAAATTGTATTTCAATCAAACAATTGAATCAAACTATTACTGCATAACACTTAAATAAAAACATAATCATTGGTCTAATACCATGTATTTAATCATCTAACATTCTTACAGCTTTGCAAATCATTCAATGAATTCAAATTATATATGCATGATATATGTATGAGACTCATATTCGTTTTTTTTACATTGTTATGACTGTGTGCTTTTTCAGTATCCCGTGTTATTGGGTTCATTGATTACAGTGAGCCTTAGGCTCTAATCACATATGTGCTTGATTTTAAACTCTTTTCAGTCGTATTCTCTATCAGTAGCATCACTAGTCACAACTGCCTTTATATTACATGTATTGAAATGAAATGCATGCCACAAATCATTCAAATACA
>JANQAP020000173.1:519515-533413 GCA_026874005.2 Erythroxylum coriaceum
TAAGGTGTTATCTCTGGAAGATAACTTACGTAGTAAGATATTCTGCATGCATGAAAGTAACAGGTATGGTATCAGAGCATGAAAGCAAGTAGGAGTTAGACTCCGGTAACGGGGTCTGACAATGAATGACAATAGAAATAATTGTTATGTTATATTAGGATTTAATGATAAATGTCATAGAAAATTGGGAGACAAGTAGAGTAGAAATTGGAGACAAATTGACTAGTTACTAAAGAGAACCAAGTGGAGACCTATAGAAAATAGGCATACAGCAAGTGACAAGTGTCACTTGCCATGCCATGTATTAACCCACGACACTCTCCCAAATGAAAGACTATCTTCCCTTTTTAATTTGTCTTTCACTTTATTCATTGGTCTCATCTCTTGTTAATCTCTCTTCTTTATCTTCTTCAATCTTCTTCATCTCCACGACACTCACTCTTACCCTATTAATGTTGAATCTTTCTCCCATCTTTCATTTACTACTATCATTTTGTTGTCTTCTTCATTTGTCACTAAAGACTTAACCTTTCCACCTCCATGATGATGATCGTATGAAGTTAGGAAGCTAGGGTTAAGTGTGATTTGAAGATCTTAAAGCTAAAAAAAATAAGTTTAAAGCAAATTCTTCATGATTTGTTGAATGAGACAAGTATGACGATAGTTAGAGGTTAAATGATCATAAAATGGTGATTAGTATATGTTGAAACATGGGTAAAGAAATGAACACATTGATGGATTGTTTTTGTGTTTATGATGATCAATATTTCATAAGTTGTTGTAGAGATACTTTTGAGTTAGAATGATCATTGAAATGATGTAGAAACAATGCAGAAAATTTGATTGATAAATGGATGTTCTCATGTTCTATTTTCTATGTATAATAACGTGTATCTCTGTGGTTGTTATTAAGGTAAACTAAAATGAGTTTAAAGATAAAGAAAAGGCTAAAGTAGTGTCTTGAAATGAGGTGAGTTAAAATGATAAGTTAGAGATGAAATAAAGGTGATAATGAAGTTGAACATATGCAAAACTTTATGATAAATGTATATATGTATGAATGTGTTATTTTTGGTGTTAATGATCAATCATAGATTATGATTTGTTTATGAATGATATTGAGCTGAAATGGAAGTGAGAATGAAGAGGAAATGATGAGGAACTAAGCTAGAAATGATAGACTAAGCATAAGAGATGATAGATGTAACTTGTAGGAGTTAGAAGAGCTAGAAAATTGGAAGAATAAAGCTGGAATTTTCGCACAAAAGCAACCCACGATTGTGGGAATATGTCCACGATCGTGGGAATGCCTAAATAGGGTTAAAAGTTTCTGCCAATGAAACCCACGATCGTGGGAAGTTGTCCACGATTGTTTGTTAAGTGAAAAATGCATCTTTTATTTATGGTTTGGAACAACAAATGGTTAGGTACTTTCATATGATGCACTTAGGCTTGAATTAAGCTTCAAATGGACTTAGTTTGATGATGGATTAAGTGATTAAATAAGTGATATGTTTAGGGTGATGAATGAGGATATAAATTTAAAAATGAATTGTTGTATATTAAGTGTTCAAATCTGGAATTTGAGATGTTATGGGAATGAAAGTGAACCTATGAAGGCTAATATGATTCAATTAAGATGAATATGAATATTAAGTAAAGATGAATGATAAATTGGATGTTTGGTGATCTTAAAATGTTAGAATAACCTTAGTGAATGATTAAATGATGAACTTAGAATAATCTTTCACAAATGAGGTGAAAACCTAATTCAAATTTGACATATATGAGTTATGAAGTATGAATGATCATAAGATGTGAATTAAGGAAATATAGCCGGGACTGTCATTGAGCATGCATTGTACGTAACATATATATACATATGTGCATAAATGAGTACTTATGTGATTGTGCAGAGTTGTAATGTGTGTAAATGTGTGTTGCATGATATAAAAGCGCCAATAGAGCGACAACATCTAGACGTTGCTAGGACATCGAGCCAATAGCTATGTGGAGCATACTGTGAGTAACCTAGATGTTCTCGCATTGATTTATTGTTTTGTTTAAATTTTGTATTGAATTACTATGTGATGTGAATGTGTTGATTCCTGACATTGAATGTCCAAGGATTTTGAAGCGTGAAAACATATTAGAAGTGCTCTTTGTGTATGAATTTGACAAAATAAGTGATACTCAACTCAATTGTTGAATGATGGATCAAAGTTAGATGATAAATGTGAATGTGAATGTGTAAATTGAAGAAAAGTGACTGACTGAAATTATGAGATTTGATGCATTTCATTATATGAATGCATGATAAGGTAAAGGCAGTTGTGACCGGAGTCGCTAGTGAAAAAGTGCTTAAAGCTCAGAATGTGGTAAGAGCTTCTGGCTCACTATGTATAATGAGCTCAGTATTCCCAACAGATACGGGACAGTTATTAATGAGCCTGGTATCCACAATAGATACGGGACAGTGAAAAGGGTCCTCGATCACAACAACGTAATAATTGAAAGTAAGTCTTATGAGCATTTCATATACATTTGATATGTATGTTTAAATGATTGAAATGTACTGTTTAAATTGTTTTGAATTGAGAGATGTGAAATAAGTGAATAAGGTGATATATGATGCTACATGATGATTAATGAAGTTATGTGAATTATGTGGTTATGTGAATTATATATGAATTGTTGTGTTATGTGATATGTGTGAGCCATCGATGATGGGTAACTCACTGAGTTCACAAAACTCACCAAAATTGCAACATTGAGTTTTCAGGTACGAGAGAGGGGACTTAGCTTCTAAGACAACTTAGAAGAAACCTAGTACCGCTTTTGGATAGAAGAAATGGCTCAAAGGTTGGTCAGTTGAGACTGAAGGATATAGATAGAATTTTTGTATAATTCCTCTTTCATGTAGATTGTGTAAAATAGCAGTAGACTCTTATAGTTTTGGTGTTGTATATATATGGATCATGTAGTGTAATGCTACAATGTACATTTAACTTTATGAAATGAAATGAGGAATTGGGTTTTTAGATATTGTGATAATTGTGTTTTAAATTATGATGCTATGAGATAAGTGAAAGTGATTGCTCTAGCGCACTGCTTCCATCGGGCATGTGCTCAAATGTCAGAAGGACATACGGGCACATGTCAGATGGGAGTGGGGTGCTAGATGAAATGACATTATTTTTATGATATAGAAACTAGAGACATAGGGGAACAAATGTCTAGAAGATATCAAAACCTAATTTGAACATTTAGTATGTGAAAATTAAGGAACAAGTGGAGGTATAGATTCTGGACATGGGTCATAACCGTGACTTATGATGCATGATTGTGATATGGTGAATTAAATTGGGTGAGATTGTGTTTTGAAGGAATTGGTAAGTTACAATGTACAAGATATGGTATTTAAGTGACTTTTGAAGTTAGATTTTAAAATGGTGACCAATAGGTTAGCTTACGGAAGCAAGCAGAAATATGATTAGCATGCGTGTTACACGATTAGATACAAATCTCAAATTCAGTTAAACCGAATATATAGTTTTAATGCTTATTTTTTAATTTGGAAATAAATTCCTAAGAGAAATGCATTTTGTGTAGGAAAGGAGAGTCACCGAACGCGTGAGTGTGCTTGGTGATAAGTGTGCAAAATTATGAGTGTATTTTAATTGTTTTATATGACTAAATTCTTTGCAAAAGAATTAATGACATATGAGTGTTCTTTAAATTGAGTTTATGCAAATGGTTTTCATTTGATCATGAAATGAATATTTATGCTGAGTTTTATACAAATGATATTTTACAAGTGAATATTGCTAGCATAAGTGTATGCTTTGGCAATATATGAGTTTTGATTTGAAAGTTAAATTTTATATGATTAGGAGTACATTGAAATAATTCACTTATGAATCCTCCCATACTTGATTTAGAAAATAAATGTAAAAGTTGCTTTTGCCTATGGTACATTGATAGACTTTATTCATGTTATTATACCAGTATATTTATAGCGGTTAACCTATTATAGGTAAGCAATGTAGAACCAGCTTCGTAAATAATGACTAACCAGTCACAGGTAAGCGATGTAGAATCAACTATGTGACTTGTTACAGATAAGCAATACAGAACCAGCTCTATAATTCATAGCAGTTAACCTATTACGGGTAAGCGATGCAGAACCAGTTCCATGATTTTATGCCTAATGTACCATATGGTAAAGAAACTAGTGGTGGGCTATGTTGAGTAAGGAAACTCATGAAAATAGTAATTCTGCCACTATTTATGTTTAAAGTGATTTAAGAGGTACTGTATGATACCAATTCTAGTGGTTGGCTTATTTTTCAATACTAAAGTTTTCATAAAACTTATTCTCATTACTGTTTATTGTTTAAGGAAAAAGGAAAATGAAAAATAGAAACTTTTATATCATGAGTTTAATTCGAAATGCGTTTCGAAATAGTATTTCAGAAAAAAATAACTTTTAGTAAACTGATTACACTCATTGAGCTCATTAGCTCACCCTTATTTTTATGTTTTTAAACAAACCACCCCAAGTATGTGTACAGGTGCTACAGTAATTGGGACTTTGTCACAATATTAGTTTTATCGTCGGGTGCTGCTGTGCTTGTGTCATTTTGATATGTACATTTGTGTAAAGAATGGATATTTATAAAGGTTTTTAAATGAAATGGTTGAATATGTTTTAGCTTTTTAAAGTTTATTGTAGTGATGGTCGAGAATTATTTATTTGGGATTGCTTGTGAGTGGACTTGAAGTCCATAATTTGTAGTTAAGAAATTGGTGTGAATATAGAAGTGTTTTAAAATGTGATATTCAGGTTTTTGAAATTTGGGAATCTTAAAAAATAGTCATTATGTTGCCCAAAATTTTAACAAAACATTATGAAAACAACAGTTCCCATTATTTAAAGTATAAAAAGTTTTTAATAGATGAACGGCTTGGCTTTGCGAGAACCCTTCAATTGAATTAGATATCAATTGGAGGGCTACTGTGGGATCGCCAGGAGGGCTGCACTCGGTTTCCTGAGGGAAACTCCAGGATGGGTCCTTTCATGCGTAGCAGGTTGCATTCACCCACCTTTGGTGGAGCTACTTAGCTACTATGATGACCACTATCGTAGGTTTCAAATAGATTCTCCAACACAAGCAATATTGACATTTGGATTGGGCGACCTAGTTGAGGATTGCCCTGCATTGTGCTAAGGCCCTTAAATTCCTACATGAGCATACATTCCCAATAGTCATCCACCGTATCAGAATTTTTATGCCAAGGTTTCAAATTTTGGATTAGCTAAGATGGGCTTGGACAAGATCAACGATCATATTTTAACTCGTATACTGGGGACCACTGGCTACTTGACACTAAAGTGAGTGCTTCATCATCTACCAATATCATATAAATCTTATTCATAAACCTAACAATAGGTGTGTTGTTTCATTTGTCATATAAGAAGGCAAGTGGGCAAAGTGAGGTCTTATTAGCCTTAGGCAGCAACTAATTTTCTTTATCCTTCAAAAATGGTGTAGCAATCAACTTCACTCACCATTTCAAAAATCTCTTTCTTTTCTCACAAAGCAATTAGCATTTGTATTTTCAATTATTTTTTTGACAATATTTTATTTCTAGGCTATAAATTCAAGTAAACTTCCTACAAAATCAGATGTGTGTGGTTATAGGGTGGTTCTATTATAATTATTAGCTGAGCGAACATCTGTCGATACCAAATTGGCCCCTGCTGAACAAGTACATGTCTCTTAGGTTAGTGAACAAAATTCCCTTGACTTCCTATTTTAAAATGGACTAATTGGCGTATGCCATTTCTCCAGTCATAATTTTAGAACTAAATCTATTACAAGCCTTAAATTCTTGCTAGCCATATGTTGGCAAAATAATAGTAAACAGAGGAGATTTTTTTTATGAATCGAATTTTCTTTTTAGGATATATTGCTAATTCATTCTTATATATATGAGGATGTATCAGAACTTTTAGTGTCCCAATACCACTTTATTTCCCACAAACAATTTTTAATCTCCTAAAACGCCTATCAGATAAAGCAATAAGTCCAATATCATCCATTTCAAATTCCTTCTCTATTAGTTACCCAAACTCCTTCATCATACCTGAATTGCTTCACATAAAAGTTAAAGCATCCACATAAAAGAAAACAAACATAATATCTCCTTTTGAGTTACTTTTTATATATAAAGTATACTCATAAGGACATTTACTGAAGTCATTTTGTAGAAAATAAGAATCAATTCTGGAATTTCATGCTCATTGAGCTTGCTTAAGTAGGTAAAGAGCTTTCTTTAACTTGTACACTTTATTTTCTTGTCCTTTAACAACAAATCCTTTTCCTTATTCTACGTAGACTTCTTTAAGGTTTTCATTTAAGAATTCTGATTTTACATCCATTTGATAAATCTTTCACTTCTTTTGGGCTACTAAAGAAACAAGCAATCTCAGAGTTTCAAGTCAAGCTAATGGTGCAAGTACTTCTTCATAATCAACTCTATATTGTTTCTCTAGGCCTTTCACTACTAGCCATACCTTGTGTTTTTCCACATCTCTAGTTGCATTTCTTTTAGTCTTGAACACTCATTTTACTCCAATGGCCTTATGTTTTTAAGGAAGTGTAGTGAGTTCCCAATTATCATTCTTGTTGATGGTATGAATCTTATCTTCCATGCTTTTCCTCCTTTTATGTTTAAGGCATGCTCCTTCAAAAGCTAAAAGATCATAACCTGCAAAAAGACATAAGAAATTGAATTCATCATTTTCAAGTTCGATCCATTTGTGTGACATTACAGATATCTTGGATGTTTCTTATCTTCTTTGGTTGTGTGTTAAAGCTGCCAGTTTTAGAAGATGAGACTTCCAATCTTTCTTCATTACCTTTTTCATTTAACTTCTCCTCTTCTTGAATTATAACAAGTCTTTGTTGGTCATTCACTTCCTAATCCTAAATTTGTGCTTCATCAAATTTTACACCTGTTGATATTACAATTTTTTTATGATAGGATTGTAGAGTTTGTAACTAGTCCAACTTTCTTTAAACCCCAACATAACACACTTTTGACTCTTATTTTTTAGCTTTATCCTCTTTTGTTTAGGAATTTTTTATGAGTAATACTTCCAAAAATTCCCAGATGATCAACTTAAGGCTTTTGAAAGCTCCAGGCTTTATTGAGTGTAACATTCCCAGTTCTTTTTGAAGGAAACCTATTCAATAACTACACAACAGTAGCAACAATCTCTTCCCAAAATTCCTTAGGAACTCTTTTTTCACTCAACATACATCTAAGAATAGTTTTATTATTTCTTTCTGGAAAACCACATTGTTGTGGGGTTTACAGCATTATGAGTTTATAAACAATCTCATTTTCTTCACAATTTTTCAAACTCAATTGAAGGATACTTTTCCCCCTATTAGTTCTCAAATATTTTAAATGATAGCCACTTTGTTTTTCAACCAAAAATTTAAGTTCTTCAAATTTACTCAAAACTTCTCTTTTTCATTAAATAAATAGAACGATGTTTTTACATTGTAATTATCTATTAAAGTTAAGAAGTACCTGTTTCCACCAATTGATAAAGACTTTAGACTGCAAACATTTAAATGCACCAAGTCAAGTTGTCGTGTCGGCCTTTTTGATCTCCTTCCTTTGAATGCCTTTGTTTAATACTTTACTATGACACAAACTTCACATAGGTTCTTTGGTCCATCAATCTTTGGCAAGCCTTTACCATTTTCTTCTTCTCGAAAAGCTTCAAAGCTTCAAAGTTCAAGTGTCCATATCGAAGATGCCAAAGAGTTAAGTCATCATTAATTGAGGCTTGAAAACAATTCAATTTTTTCATACACAAGTTCAAGGGAAACATCCTATTCTTCATCATCTTTGCTCAAGTAATCAAAGCATCATTCTTATCATGAACAAGCAGCTTCATGTTTTTTACCTCTATATCATAGCCCTTTTCAAGCAACTGGCCCAAGATCAAAATATTATTTTTCATTTCAGAAACATAATAAATTTTTGTGATAAGCTTCTTCTCAGCACTCTTGATGTTAATAAGAATTTTGCCTTTTTCTTGCTCAAATCTTTAAGACAAATCCCCAAAAGTAACATTGCCATAATGTTTCTCCTCAAACTCCAAAAAAAACCTCTTTTCTTCTACACATATAGTTTAATGCACCAGTATCTAAATCTTATATATTGGTGTTGCAAAGATTATTACTGTCATAAACAACCAACAGGACTGGTTCTTCTACACTCTCTTCCTTTTAAAAAAAAATCACCTTCTCCTCATTTTTATTTTTGTTAAAGTAGCATTCAAAAGCATAATGTTCAAACCTTTTGCAACAAAAACATTGAATCAGCAATCTCTCATATCTCCAAATACTCTTCCACGTCCTTGTCTATGTCTACTACTATGACCTCCTTCTCTTTGAAGAGTTTAACCAGTATTATTAGTGAAATTTATTGATTGCCACCTGCCTCCTCTTTCTCTTCTTCCAAAGCGTCTACTTCTAATAAAACTTACTTTTCCTCTTAAATGTTCACGTTTATCTGTTATGGACAATTTGGTTTGTAAAGCTTGCTCTGCAAATTTGTCTTCTCCTATGTATGTCAACCTTATTGATGAACTTGGAGAGATCCTGTAAGCTCCTCTTCTGTCATATCTTCCAATTAATTAGCTTCTCCAATTGCTTATAGCAAATTTTAATCTAGAATTCAATGATTGTATAATGTGATCAAACATTGTTTAAATTGCATTGAAATTCAACTTGCATCGTAATTGCATTGAAAGCTCATTCATAACAAAACTTGTCTGTTGTAAAACTAACTTATAGGCTCGTCCAAGGTTAACTAACAGAGAGAAGGTGGTGGAAATGGTCGACCACCCTGCCCTGCAAGTCCAGTATTCCAAGGACTTCTATTCAGGTTGCCTCAGTAACTATACATTATCAGTATCTTGTGCACTATTAGTTTAGTAGAAGTAACTCGTTGTCAAGTATGTTTTACAGGTAGTTGTCATTGCAGCAATGTGTTTGCAACCAAAAGCAAATTATAGACCCCTAATGACAGATGTTGTGCAATCATTGATCCCTTTGGTCAAGAACCTCTCTTTTGTATCTTCCTCAAATTCATCTAGATTCCCAAATCAAGCACCGAGGCCAAGATCCTAAGATTAATTCATGAAATAAAAAGATGCCAATTTCGTTCTGTTAGGGGCAAAAACATTAAAAAAAGCATCCTACGTTGTCAATTTGAAGAACAAGTGGCTGGCTGGAACCAAATGGCAATCATGTCAGTTTTCAGGTTAATCATTTTTAACCTCAGGCAACTGAAGATCGGTGTGTTTCCCTCATTGTAATTGTCAAATCCTTTTAAGACCTCCTTCGATCTATTTATGCTATTATACATCAATTTCATCAATAAATGTGACATTGAAAACTAAGGCCATGTTTGGTTGAACGTAAAGTTTTTAATGGAATGGAATATAATAGAATGAAATAGAACGTAAATAGATGTAATATTAAAAAATTATTGTTTGGGAGAGATAGAAAGGTTCATAATGTAATATAGTGAAATATTGTTTAGATGAATAATTTTTAATATAATATAGTATAAAATTGTTTATCATTTTACATTTTATCCATATGAAATAGAATATAATATAAAATCCTCCTCGTCCTTCCCATTCCATTATATTCCATTATAAAACCTCCTCTCAAACAATAAATAATATTTTATTCCATTGTAAAGCATCCAACTAAACATAACCTAAGAGGGTATGAACAATGGAACAAATTGCCATGGAGCTCAATCTCATTAACAAGAAATGCAGCTTATGTAATCGAAAATAAGATAATATTGATTATATTGTATCTAAAAATTTTCATTTACGACTAACTTTGTAATGATACAATCTTTCAAATTTTACATCAAATGTGCTGACTATAGAAAATAGCCCCAATGCAACTTAATCAAATAATAAGCAAGCTACTCTTTTTGACCATGCAAAAAAATTTAATCACCAGTAGAACGGCACTGGTTTTGTAGATTAGAACGAAAAGTTACGTTTACAGTCCTACAGTCACCCACTGTCCTCCCAACAAAGATTAGGATATAACTCCCAACTGTGAAAAGCATCAACTTTGAGCGCCTCCACTGCATTTCATATTTTGAGATTCAATTTCCACAAAAAGGACTTGCTTCACCTTCCTTCTCTCTTCCTGATTTATTGCTCCTGCCACATTTGTCAGCATATTTTGCAAATGCAACAGATAGGGCCGATTTGACTGTAAGTTCTGAGTCTTGCTTCATAGGTTTGTTTTGATTGTTTGCTTCCTTCTCTATCTCCAAGGCTTTGTTTCCCGAGGGAGCTTCATTGCTTTCCTCAAATGGAGTTTCTGTAACAACAGGGTGGCTGGAATGTACGCGTTTGAATGGTTCATGAAAAGTATCATACAAGCGATTTACCTGATGCATCACAAAAAGAAAACTTGAGAAACATGTATGAGAATTCAGCTAAAACTGGCTGCAAAGTTAATAAAAGATTAAAATTTATATGCACTATAAAGTCTGCATATTTATCAGGATCATATATAGTTTAAAACTCCAAAGGACCTTGCGCTCTCCAATTCCAGGGCAGCGAGCTAGATCTTCCATAGATGCATCCAATATATTAGAAAGTGACTGCAAAACAAATGGAAAAGTTCAAAAGAAACTACTTAAAAATGAAAAACATAAGAACATGGATGATTTCAAATTGTCCAAGGGAAGAAAAGTTGGCAAGTACCCCGAAAGTAGAACCCAACGTGACAACATCAGTCTTGTTAACATGTCGAACAGTTGTGAGGGCATGGTTCAGCTACATTAATTTAGAAAAAAAAAGAGCATACTAAACAATTAGTTTAAGCATATGAACATCAACCAACTTTAGAAAATTATATGGAACATGTTTTCCAAGACCTATACAAAACATACATCTACCGATTGATCAGAGAAGAGATCACAAATAGCTATACCCGTGATAAGTAGTCTGTATCCATTTGTCCCTGAATAAGATCTGCTGGTTTGTTTTCATACATCTTTATTGTCTCTAAATAGCGAGCACATTCCTCCAAGCTACAACCAAAACAACAAGAACCAAGGTTCAAAAATACAGTACCTATAAGAATGTTCAGCATTCAAAAGGAAATCTTTTTATCATTAACAAACTATACCTCCAAGCACACAATAGTGTACAATCATGGAGAAGAGCTGTTTTAGTGACTTCAAGTAGAGGCTTAACTACATCCTCCTGAAAACAATGGAAATAATGAGCCAGGTGATATTATCACACAGGTAACAAACTGGCACATCTAAAACCTCTCCTCCTGGGTCATTATTCACCATGTAAAATCATTGTAGTTATGACAGACAAGGAAAGAATTGATAATAGCTTTGTCGCTTACCACATCAACGTGGCACAGAACAACACGAAGCTTATAGTTCTTTTGTATTTCTCTTATACGATAGTATAGGTAGTCAGGATGAAGAAGATGATAGCGGAGACTGCATCAAATGGAAATTTGTAAATGTTGGCATGTAATAGGCATTGTAATCAAGACGCATATATACTAAACATATAGTTGTTGCCTTGATCCGTAGCTCATCAAACAGAAAATGAAAGAAAGAAAATAGTAATGATCTGTTTAAAAAGGACAGAACAACGTGCTTTTGCCAATGGGCATGCCAATATGTTTCAGATTCAAGCACATGGATCAACCGCAAATAACCAAAGAATTTGCACTCATTAATATAGGATGAAAACAATTACGGAAAGGTGGAACTCAAAACCTTAAATACAAAGCACATGCGTTTTGGCCAAGCAAGTAGTCACAAATCACATCTGCAAAAGCCCATCTCACATTCCGGATAAACTTAAGCACCGGGTTGCCCTTCTGCAAAAAGCATGAACAAAGACACGGAATTTCGGGATCAAACCAAAAATGTCGCTACGAGTGAACTTAATCATGGAACAAAACACTCGGACACGCAAACACAAATGACAGAGTAAAGAAGCATTATATAAGAATCAAACCTGAACACAAAACCCAAAAAATTGGGCAATGACAAACTATGCAAAAAATTGTGCTCATGAAGATCACCCAACGGTCTATCAAAATGTAGCAGGACTTCCAACTTCTGAAGTAATGCATCATCAATTCAAGGTAAGACAAATAACTATATGATGGATAAAGCCCATTTCCGAGCTTTATCAACCTAAATCTCCTATCCATTACACACGAGTTGACGGCAAGAGCAGGAACATCTAAAACAAAACATGGGTCACAACCTAACCTGTCTGTGGCTAACAAGAATCGCATTACGACTCTGAGAAGACTGCGGTGTAGGCGAAGCAACAGCGGTACTGTTTACATCGATATAGAAAATTTCAATGAAGAAAACATACACCACATACAAAAGAGTAAGGCGAAAAGAAAGTACCTTGCGGTTGTGTTTGCTAAAATTTGGGAAGAAGAAGAAGAAGAAGGCGGAGGAGAGTAGAATTCGGAACTTTTAATGAAAGAAAAGGCTTGAGAGAAAGACTGAGGTGGATTGAGGCTTTGGGCCTCCGTTGGATTTGATAGCGAGCTTTCTACGACTTGGTTGTATGATGGTATTTCTATCACTATCTTTTTCTTGCTTTTTAATTCTTCTTCGTTTTCCATCGTTGGAAGGAAGAAGAAGAAGAAGAAAAGGAAGAAGAAGAAAAAGTTTTATTAATTGGTAGCAATAGATTTGGCCCTCGCTAGGCCTTGAGAGTTGCATGCCCTAAGTCAGCCTACTATGCTGCAGCATAGTTTTGTCGACTTTTATTCCTTTGCAAGGACGACGTCAGCCATTTCACCAGTTCCCATTCGTGTGTCCAAATCTCCTCACCTCACTCCACCACTTATCCTGATACTTTGACGAACCAATTTGAGTTGTTGACATACAAATTGAATATTGTTAGTTTATGTAGTAGATAGTAGTTTAGTAATAAAATAATTTAAAAATATTCTTTAATTTATACATATTTAAATATATATAATAAACTTCGTAGAATAATTATATATTACAAATGAAGTTATTATGAGATTATAATTATAAGATTCATATTACATTTATATATTATCTCTAAATTATTTGTAGTCATTATCCTATTAAGATTGGACATTAATATAACGTTAAAAGATTAACACATTTTATGTTTTTCTTTATCAAAAACTAGTCGATCTCATAGACTAAAAGTATTGAGATATTTAAACAAATGAGCGAGTTCTTGTTAAAAAACAAGTTCACTAAACTGACCCGATATGAAATTTTTATTTGGAACATTACTTGTATGCTTATGAAAATTCTCATTGTCATGATTGTATATATGATCATTTAACTTGAGGTCTCTAAAATTACCTTATATAAGGATTATTATGTTTTGATACTACTTATGATCTATTTTAATCATAGAGGTAGTTGAGTGATTAAGATAAAGTTCATCACCTTAAAGTAATTAGAGAGAATGTTCTGATGTTCTTGATTAGTATTGATTTAGGAAATCCTTGGCCAAGGTAGAATGATATTTTTGTAAATAGTTTAAAAATGTCATTAATTAAATCAATAGCTAATGGCGAAGAATTAATATGATTAGACTTAAAATAGAGTAGACATTAATTTCATCACTATATCTAATTGGAACATTGTATAATGAAATGATTGGATTATATGGAAAAATTATGCACGGAAAGGTTAGTCAAAATCACTTTGACATTCCTAAATATTCGGGTGGTTATGATGTGTTCCTTGACATCAATCTTGATTTATAATTATAAATTGTT
>JANQAP020000173.1:615346-627275 GCA_026874005.2 Erythroxylum coriaceum
AATGAAAACAATCCCTCCAAATATTACCTCTTACCAAACGTAATTTTAAAGTCCTAATTCCACTCCCACTACCAATCTCAATCCCAATCACATTCCCAATCTCAATCCCTTCAATTCCAGTGCTACGTACCAAACGTGGCCATAGTGATCTTCTATAATGTACAAAGAAGGACCAAAAGGTGATGTCCCTTATTCACCAAGCATTGGATAAGGCCACTTTCTAGTATTACCATGGGAAAGTAATTATGGGACATAGTTCAAGTAACCTACAAAGAAATGAGAAAGGTAAAAAAATTTTGCCTCAATAATCTATAAAGTGAATTTGAAGCTATCTAAATGAAAGAATATAAAAGGACGTTGGATTATTTACAATAGTCATAACCATTGTGAATCAAATGAAACCATTGTGAATCAAATGAGAAAGCTTGATGAAGAAGTGAATGATTTAAGGGTGATTGGTAGAAATATTTAGATTAGTTTGTGAGAAATTTTATCATATGTTGACTACCATTGAAGAATTAAAGGACTAGGAAGCCATGATAATTGAAGAACTAAATAGATCTTTGGAAGTTCAAGAAGAGAAGCTTAATATAAGGAAAAAAGAGTCCACAGTATGTTTTATAATTAAATCTCATTTTGAAGTACAAGAAAGAAAAGAGAAATACAAGATGCAGGGGTATAAGTCATCGACATAGCCAAGCTTGTGGAAGAAGAAGAAGAGTTGCATTATGTTCATCTCAAAATAGAGATGAGAATTACCAATCTACCCCCAAAAAGAAGACATGGCATAAAAGGAGCAAGGCCATATCAAGAAAGGTATAAAAGTGCTCTAGTTAAATGCTACACTTGTCATGAATTCAGTATTATTCTTGAGAATACAAAATTGATAATGATGGTGTAAATGTTAATCTTTCTTATGAAGAAAAATAATAAAATAATGATGAGGTGGAGTTTACTCTTTTAATAGCTTGCAAGGAGTTGAAATAGAAAGATAAGTTTTCATGGTGCCTTAATATTAGAGATAGTAATCACATGTGTAGAAATAACGACTTATTTATAGAGCTTTGTTGAGAAGTTTTATATGAAAATTTTTAGTACCACTAGTATACGAATTGTAACTTATTGTACAAAAAGTATCATTCTTACGAGGACTAATTAGAGACCTAACAACTTAAATAAAACTTTGTCTAAGGTACTAAAGTTTGATTTGAATTAAAATAAATAATTGAAATTGAAACAACTAATAAATCGAACAAGTAAATAATTAAACGGCCAATAAAATTGAGGCGATTGTCAATTGGAAGCCACCTCAGAATGTAACAGAAGTAAAAAAGTTTTCTTGACTTAGCTAGTTATTATCGGCGCTTTGTTAAACAATTCTCTGTAATTGCTTCTCCAATCACAAAGTTACTTCGGAAAGGCACACAGTTTGAATGGAATGATAGATGCCAAGCTAGTTTTGAGTAGTTAAAGAAGATGCTCACTGAAGCTCCATTGTTGACATAGCTAACTCTAGGCAAAGAGTATGTTATGTATAGTAATGCTTCTAAGAATGGTCTGGGTTGTGTACTAAAGCAGAATGGGAAAGCAATGGCTTATGCCTCGAGATAGTTAAAGCCATATCAACAGAACTACCCTACATATGATTTAGAATTGGCAGCAGTGGTTTTGCCTTGAAAATCTAGTGACACTACTTATATGGGGAAAAATGTAAGATATACACGAATCACAAGAGTCTTAAGTACCTGCTCGCACAGAAGGAGCTCAATTTGAGGCAACGACATGGGTTAGATTGTTTAAAGACTATAATTGCATAGTTGACTACTGCCCGGAGAAAGCTAATATGGTAGCAATTGCTTTGAGTAGGAAGTCTATTTCAGCTCTATCATTACAACATAGTAGATAGGGACTTGCCCAAGAAGGAGCTTTGATAGCCCAGTTAAAAGTGAGTCTTGACTTGAGACAAATGATAGACATTCCTTAGGGTAATTTACTAAACAAACCTATAATGATCTTTTATAAATGCTTGATTACTCCCTAATTCTTAGTGGTTAATGTTTTGTTGTGCTTAAGATAATTATTTTGGTTCATATTTTGTTTTTAAGTATAAGTTGGAGGAATAATAACCAAAATGATCTAAAAACATATCCTTGGAGTCATTTTATCAATGTTTGATCTTATTTGCCTTAATATAGCAAGAAGAAGATGAATTAGGGTGAAGACGGGATAAAAAATGCAATAAATGAAGTTATTACAACTTACAAGGTCGTGCATGAGACCGTGTAACTCATTGGAAGCATGTAAGAGCTCGAAGATAACATTTCAACAACTTCTTCAACCTACAAGATCGTGTGTAGACTTATAAAGCTATGTAAGTGAGCTACATAGTCACCTAAGTGGTCGTGTATCTCACTGTAAACATTGTAAAAGGGAATTTAAGAGGCCAAATGAGGAATTAAGGCATTAGAGACTCGAAAGGAGGTAAATTCCTTACCCTTTAGGGAGATATAAGGAGTTAAACTTCATCGATTTAGATATTCCAAATAGATTATTCATATATAAACTTATTGCTAGAATTTGGATTGCAATATTTAGTTGTTGTACATCTAATTCACTTGTGGTAAATTGATAGTCGCACATCATTAGGGATACTATAATAAAAGTTAAAAGACTCGAGATTATGTGGCTATTACTTAGATTAACCTTTTTTTCCTCTTTTGTAATGTGGTTGTTGCACTAAATCTAGAAAGTTTATTATAAGTTATCTGATAGCTAAACCTAATTAAAAAGCTTATTTTAATCAAATACAACATAAGAGAAAACTGGGATTAACAAAACTTGTTGTTAATCTATAGTTAATAGTTTAGAGAGGTACAAGAACAATTTAACAATTGATTGTGCACATTCATATGAAAATCGAGATTGAACCATGAACTAAATTTAAAACTTATTGATTAATCCTAATAATTTTGTACTATTTTATTTGACTTGTTTTTAATGGTTTAGTTTTACTTTATTTTCCTAATCGAAATCTACGAAATTGCTCCCCCAATCCTAAGAATTAGTTTATTCATTAAAAAAAGGCTAAAAATACACTATTTGTTGATACAATCCTTGCTAACCACTACTATAAATTTTTATTTGTGCAAAGTTAGGTTTTAGTTTTCATTTTTTATATTAATTGGTATTTTGTATATATATTTATTTATAATTGTTTTTTATAGTTGTTTCTTGATTTTTTATGTTTGGTAATGTTTATGTATAGTAATAACGAGATCTCCTCGTCATAACCCTATATAATTTGATCCCAAGATTTAAAGGATACTACAAATATTGCATTGGAACATTAATAGAATACTTATTCCGCTGAATTAAATATGCCCTTAAAGCAAAGTTAAGACTTTTTATTATACTAATTTATTCTGAATTTTTTTTTACTATGAATATATTTACATCTTGACCTGCCAATTTCACTTAATTCAGTCCGGGATTAAACTGGACATCAGGGACCCACCATGGCTACGTGGCGGATAATTTAGAGTGCACCGAAACTTGGTACGAGTTCATTGTAGAGAAACACAGCTCTAACTACCAGTCTTCCCTCCATGGAGGTCTATCAAACATAAACTACCAAACTCCAATATTTTTCTGCTCTAAACCTCGAATTTCACTTCTCATCTCCGTGCAATCTCTGAACCCTACATAGTTTTGAATGCCAAGTTTAGGTACCGACATCCAGACATGGCGTCCCATGAAACCATACCTCTTGTCTTGCCACTCCAAGACGATTCATCGTCATCATTTCTTAGTACTGACACTATAATTGCGCTTTGTGTTTTCTTCACTCTCCTCTGTGCTTGTATAATCGTAGGTCATCTCCTCGAAGAGAACCGTTGGGCTAATGAATCCATCACTGCACTTCTTTTGGTATGTAAATTGTAATGGAGTCTCTTTCTTCAATCGTGGAATGAAAACATTGAGTTACTGTTTGTTGTGCCTTAATTCTATTGGAATGAATTTCTGTAGGGATTGTGTGCTGGTGCTGTGGTTTTGCTTGTTAGTAAAGGCCACAGTTCGCGAATATTAGTGTTTAACGAGGATTTGTTCTTCCTTTATTTGCTCCCTCCAATCATTTTCAATGCTGGGTATGATCGCTCTTTCCCTACTTCCTCCAGAACTCTTTTTTTTTTCCTTCTTTTTTTAAGTACGGTATTCATGGAAACTTTGCCTCCAAGCTTCTCAGATTTTATTTTCCTTCTCATTGCAGTGTCTTTTACCATTGATTTGGAGCTTCCTGATGTAAAACCATATAGCAACAGTAGAATAAGTTCGAACATTACCACATGAAAAGATATACTGATCATTTATACCATAGTTTCAAGAATGAATTCTGATCTCTTTCATAGTGAAACTTATCTCTGTGTGTTCCACATCTTGTATCTTCGGAAATTTTACAGTCCTATCTGGGTTTTTGTCTGTGGTGCTCTTTCCCTTTCCGTAGTTTTAGATGCTTCCTATTTTCAATTGAATCGTTTTTTGGCCACGCCACATTAATTTCAGATTTTTGTTCCAGATTTCAGGTCAAGAAAAAGCAATTTTTCAAGAATTTCACCACAATATTGTTGTTTGGCATATTTGGCACGGTGATTTCCTTCTGCCTCATATCACTATGTAAGATCCATGAAAATTTCACCAATAAGCTGCTTCTTTACAGCTAAAAAACCTTCATATATACAGAAGAGTTTTACTTTTTGTTACTTTTATGATGATCTTCTAGGTGTATGTGGACTTTTCAAGCGACTTGGAGTTACAGCCCTGACAATAAAAGATTATCTAGGTGACTTGTTACTACTCTGCAATTCCTTTATTCAAATATATAGCCAAAGAGTTCTCATAGACCTTAGTATAGCTTCCATTACTTGCAGCTATTGGTGCCATATTGTCAGCAACGGACTCAGTTTGTACGTTGCAGGTACTTTAAAACTTAGCACACCTACAAGGTCAAGAATTTTATTTGCTTATTGTATTAATCGTGATTTGTTTCTCATGTCAAAGGTTCTCAATCAAGATGAAACGCCCTTTCTTTACAGTGTAGTATTTGGAGAAGGAGTAGTCAATGATGCTACTTCTATTGTTCTTTTCAATTCTGTCCAATCGATAGATTTCAGCAATGTGGATGCCACAACAGCCTTAAAGTTGTTGGGAACCTTTCTTTACCTCCTCTTCACCAGTACTGCTCTAGGTCTAGTAGTAAGTAGACCCGCATGTTCTTCCATGTATGTAAATAATAGAGTCAAGTTTTTATGCATCTAAAGATGCATTATATTGTCTCCCTTCCATTTGTTGGTATTGTATCTTCCCTGTGGTTCATTTTCCTTCCTATAAGTTTAAGAATATCTGTTCATGGGTTTTCACACTTCATATATCTCTCTTCACTCTCCTTATATGTATGTATGTATGTATGTGTATGTTTGGTTGAATTGCTGCTTTAACTAACTTGCTATAACAACTGCAGGCGGGCCTTTTAAGTGCATACATCATAAAAACACTTTATTTTGGAAGGTACAATAGCTTGCTCATCTTATTCTCTCTCTGTTTAATGCTGCCTGAAATTAGTTATCTCTATGTTGAAAAGCTTATATCTTGCTGAAATTCCAATGTCTAAGTTTAACTAATCGATCACATCCAAGTCTATACTTGTATGTTCACTTATATGAAAGAATGAAAATGGTGAACTTGTGATAGATGAAAGCAAAAGAAAATGGAGGGTGAGGATGATCTTTATCTTATGTTCAATCATTAGAGTGGTTAACAGATGTATTATGAATGTTACCTTCTTCCTTCATATGAAGTTTAATGCTTCAAACATTTAAATTAATTACAGAGGAGAGCCTATAAAATTCACCATGCTCGCTGTTAACAAGTTAGGCACTAAGCATAGTAGCACATCAAGAACAACACTTAAGCATATCCATTTTGTCCATCCCCAAGGAATCAGCTGATAAGGTGTAAAATTTAACAAAAGAGAAGGCAGCAGAGAACATATCCATTTTGTCCATCCTCAGGGAATCAGCTGATAAGGTATAAAATTTAACATAACAGAAGGCAGCATAGAACATATTCATACTTGAGCTAAAGAGTCACTAAGTCCAAGAGCTGTTCCCATCTAGAATTAACAAGTTTGAGGAGGTTACTTTAGTCATGAATTGTATATGCTGCAATTGCGCTGATTTAGTTGTTGTTTTGAACAGGCATTCCACAGATCGTGAAGTTGCACTTATGATGCTTATGGCGTATTTGTCATACATGCTCGCAGAGGTAGTACTTTCCCTACATATTTATACACAAACATACAAATGTATATCAATGTTGAACTAAATAAGCTATGCCAATAGATTTCTCAGCAAAAACATGATTGATTTATCAACTGAGTGGACAATTGGGATCTCAGGTTGTACTATACGCTTTCTTTCTGTTGTTTATAACCACCAGAGTATGGTTTTTGCTGCTACGATTTTATATGGTTCAATTGACAACTGAAATAGAATTATGTGCTGGAGATAAAGAGGCCCTTATACAGAATGCAGAAACATAAAATTTACCTCACTCTGATAACTAAAACTTTCACTGAAGCATCATGCACACTGAGATGCTATTATCTTTTACTTCCTGCAGCTTTTAAGTCTCAGCGGAATTTTGACAGTTTTTTTCTGTGGTATTGTAATGTCACACTACACATGGCACAACGTTACTGAAAGCTCAAGGATAACAACCAAGTGAGTCTCTCAGGATTCTCTTTGTTGCCTACTATTTTTGCTATTGTTCATTGTTTTCCACATTTTCCCCAGGATATGTAGGCTTTATAAGATGCAGGAATGACTAAAATGGAAGACAGGGAAAATGGTCATTTTAGATTGCCTTTATCTTTCTAATTCAGTGAGAAGTGCTCTTGCTCATTAAAGGCTCATTTGTTCCACGAAAACCAGACTTGGGAATCTTATGATTCACGCTGTCAAAAGAGAACACAGATTCAGAAGTATCATGGTGCATTTAGTATCAAAGTATCGAAGATCATGTTATAGGGCAGTGGTAAACAAAGACGCTGAAGTAGAAAGAAAAGCAATTATGTAGTTAACTAGTTTCTTACGATTTTGTAGGACACTGTGAACAAGCCTAGTTGACTAAATCTAATCTGATGACTGTTGATTATTTCAGGCACGCTTTTGCAACAATTTCGTTTATTGCGGAGACTTTTATATTTCTATATGTTGGCATGGATGCCTTGGACATCGACAAATGGAGAGACAGTAATTCAAGGTAATTTAACACAAGTTGCCAAGCATGTCTATCGGGAGCAATTTTCGACCAAATCCCTGATTTGTTTTTGAATATATGATTCAGTGCAGGAACTTCAATTGCTGTAAGTTCAACCCTGTTTGCTTTGGTGTTAGTTGGCAGGGCAGCATTTGTGTTCCCCATTGCAAATATCCTAAACTGTGCTCAGAAGAGGGAGAGTACAAAAATTCAATTTAAACAACAGGTGATAAATACAGGAAATAGTTTGTTTTTATATCATCCTACCTACCAACGACTTGGCTAACCATTCAAAAATCTCAGTTTATTATGTGGTGGGCAGGGCTAATGAGAGGGGCAGTTACTATTGCTTTGTCTTATAATCAGGTATGTAATTAACTGTCAACTGGCACACCAGCTAAGATCAAACAGAATATTTGACTAATAGTCACTCTGCAACGACAGTTTTCTAAAACGGAGAAGACAAATTCAGATTCTGCGCTAATGATCACCTGTACCATAATTGTTGTTCTCTTCAGTACGATTGTAAGTCCACTGTGGATTGAATCCCTTGTTACATAGTAAAGCATAAACGTGACGGTTGGGTTTTCAAACAGGTTTTTGGGTCCATAACAAAACCTCTAATAGAAGCAGTGCTGCTAAGAAATAGAAAACAGATGGATTCAGATGCAACTGATTTTCCAAGTTTGGAAGACATAAGGCGGCTTTTCCTTGAGGATAATGATGGTCCAAGCGACGATGGAAGCAGTCAAGGAGTTAATAAGGCTAGCAGTTTAAGGCTGCTAATAAGTCATCCCACTACAACTGTTCACTACTGGTGGAGAAAATTTGATGACAGATTCATGAGACCAATGTTCGGTGGGCGTGGATTTGTTCCATATATACCTGGTTCTCCCACAGTGGAACCAACTTCACCCAGAAGTTAAAAAACATAGGCTCCTAAATTTTTTGTATTGTTTCACTGGTTTCCAATAAAATATCTTCTTCTGTACGGCGTATGCATATAGAATTTCTTAGCTTCTCTTAGGACTTGATAAGAAACTACTTTCACCTTGTGTAACATATTTATATATAGGCCAATTTGCCCTTCTGTTTTGTCCATTTCACTTTAAATCTGTCAAAAAGTCGTGGGCGCAAGTTAACTTAGAAATAATATTCTGTATCTAACAACCTTCAAACAAAACGGGATTGGACTAGGAGTTGTTGCACACGAATCAGTTGATTAGAAATATATGTATAACTTGAGTTATCATTGAACATCTGGAATCATTTGGAGGAACTCTCGGATGAACACTAAAATCCCTCAGAACAGTAACTTTGCAGCAGATATTTTAGTGGGCTCGAAGCTTTCTTAAGGTAACTTTCTACTTCAGGAAGTTCCATGGTTACTTTCGAGGGAGGCTCTACTCCCTTAGAAACAATGCTGAACCAACCTCCTACGATACAAGAATTGTTAGTTGTAAACAATGTGAGGGATCAGTCCAAGCAAAATGTTGAAAACTTCAGTGGTGTTGAGTGGTTGAGAAGGTTGTTTCTGCAGAACCTTCCATAGCTAAGCCTAAATACTTTTCTTCCACTTTAATTGATGGTATAGTTTCTCCCCTAATTGAGCTTCTTCAAGAAGCTAAGATCTGGAATACTACATTAGTTGGTTTTTTTTTTTTTTTGAACACGAGACCAGCTTACCCTTTCATGCAAATTTGGGCTTAAACAAGACAAGGTAGGAAGGTGTTAGAGAGGATTCTACTCACTGACGAAGATACATTTCTTTTCAAGTTTGTGGATGATGATAGCATGGGTAAAATTTTGGAAGTTGGCATTTGGCATGTGGGTGGATAACCCATGTTTATCCAGAAATGGATACTTGGTTTGAAATTTGATAAAAATAGTATTGAATCCATTCTATTGTGGATCAATTTCCAAAACAGTCCTCTAGAGTACTGGTCAATGGATGGCTTAAGCTTTTTAGTCAAGTGCAGTGCAAAAACCAGTGGCATTCAACTCAACCATTGCTAAGCTTGAGAATTTATGTTATGCTCGAGTTTGTGTGGAGATAAATCATAAGAATCCACTTACTGAAGTCTTGTCAATTATGAAACTTAATGTTGCAAATGAGCTAGTAAAATCTGAAATTCAATTATCCTACAATTGGAAACCTCAAATGGGACAACAAATATGGAAGCCAACTGGGAAAAGGTTTGCTAACGGTGACTACAAAGAGTTAATGGGGATAGAGGAAGAATCAGTCTCTGAAGAGTAGAATGTTGTTATAGTGATGCAAATTGAAAATCATGATATTACTCCAGCTAGTGACAAAGGAAGGGGTAGAGTAAGGACAATTTTTGAAGAGCAGATTGCCAATATAGAGGTGTAGAGTGAAGATCATGATATTACTTCAGCTACTGACAAGGGAAAACCAATATGGAACAAACGGAAGATGAGCATGAAAAAGAGACTTCCCAGCAGGATTTTCCTAAAGAATTACAATTGTTGACGGAACAATTCACCCCTGTCTTTAATAGAAGATTAGGGATGAAGAGAAGAAAACCGGAAGGGGGTTAGTGAAATGTACAAATATATATGATTTTTTGGAACATTAGAGGCCTTAATGAGCCTCTTAAAGGTCAAGTTGCTAAAGATCTTTTGATAGAAAGAAAACCAGTTTTGCTTTGACTTCTGGAAACAAGAATAAAAATTCATAATCTCCACAAGGTAATGACATTTCTAGGTAAAAGCTGGAAGTATGAATCAAATCATGGATTCCACTATAATGGTAGGATCTTGTTAGCCTATGATACTCAGAAATTGTAGATTTGTGTGATTAAAACATCATACCAATGGATTCACCTCAAGTGCAAACTTTTTGAAACAAGAGATGAGATGGAGATTACTATCATATATGCTGCCAACTTCGAATTTTAGAGAGTAAAGATATGGAAGGGATTTTTTTTCCATTCGTTCATTTATGAATATTCTATGGTTAGTTGCAGATGATTTGAATTGTGTATTACACCCCTCTGAAGCACAGGGTAATAGGATCAATGCTTCAAATCCTAGTAGAGAGTTGGAGCGTGTTGTTACTAAAGTATAAGTGACTAATCTTAGATTTTCTAGATGTTTCTACACATGGAGTAACGAATAACAAGGAAGATGCCTTATTAGAAAGAATTTGGACAGAATATTGGTGAATCGCTTATGGATGAGCCAATTCCCCACCTCTTATGCCAACTTTAGAGTCCTTTTATGTTCAGATAACTCTGCCATAAAGGTACTAAACCTCTCACCTCCAACTGCCTTCAATTCTCCATTCAAATTCTTTGACTTTCTAATTGACAAAGATGGATTTATATGATGTCTGGAATCTTAGGACTGACAGTTGTAAAACATTTCAACTAATGAGAAAGCTCAGCATTCTTAGAAATAAATTGAAGAGCTTCTATAAAATAAATCACTCAACTTATAATATGAAGCTTCAAGAAGCTAAAAAAGAGTTGAGAAGAGCACAAGAGGATTGTTATAAACAACCAGACAATACAACACTTAAAAACACTAAAACTATTAAGCTGGAGAAGTACAAGGAAGCTCTTCAAGAACATAATTCGTTACTTATGTAAAAGGCAAGAATTAATCAGATGCGGGAAGGGGATTTCAATACTAAATTCTATCACAATTCAGTATTGGCAAGGAGAAGGCTTAACGAGATAACTTGTCTCTTGGATTCTAATAACCATATGGTTACTGATAGAGATTCCATAAGGAGTATGATATTCAACTATTTTTATTCCCTACTTGGTGATACAATTGCTCCTGGTATTAGGGATGGCAATTTTTAACTCATGGGCCTAAATTTAGTTGTTTTCAATGAGTTGGCCCATAGCCCAGGCCCAAACTGACTTGAGACCCGATTATTCTAAGCAAAACAACATCGTTTTACTTAAAAGAGTTAGGTTTTGGGTAAGCTTAGTCCTGGGCAGCGCAGACTCGAATCCAATTGAAAAAAATAAGTTATTTTATATTTTCAATTTAAAAAATTTGGTGAAGGCTAGCTCATGGGTCGGCCCATTGTCATCCCTACGATTGGTCTTTCAAATTTGCAGGAATTGGTAGATCTTATTGGTTATCCTTCAACTCAGGAGATTTTAATGAGGCTTTGGCAACCTTTTACTATGCAGGATTAAAAAAAGGCATTGAAGCCATCAAGGTCTGGTGCTTTGTTTTGTAGATAAACAAATTGGTGAAGGCTTCAATGCCTTTTTTTAAGAAAAGTGTCTCTAAATTATAAATTACTTAATATAAGGGATGATAAATTAAAAAAAACCAAAATTTTTATATTTATTTATTTTATATGCAATTTTTTAAATTTTTATTAAGTATTTAGATTTTTAAAAATTAGAAAACTTAATTTGAAAAATTGTCTCCATTTACATTTTACTAATATGGTTGATAACATGTGAAGATTGACATTTAGAGCGGCTATGTTGTTCTTTATCTTTGTGAATATAGTTTTTAAACCTCATATAATAAACACTTTGGTGACTATATATTTAAAGTGTGGTCACTTGATGCAAAAACATTATGCTGGAAAGAAGATGCTATGTAACCCATCCAAATGTCA
>JANQAP020000173.1:673368-689718 GCA_026874005.2 Erythroxylum coriaceum
GAGGGAGGAGGAAATGGAGGAAAGCTCGTTATCACCCCCACAATCACATTCTTATCAATTTGCGACAAATTAGGACGACAGAAGCTATAGAAGTAGATAAACGATAAGATTAGAAGAGGTAGATGAACAATATAGCCAATAACTTAACGATGGTTTGTTTTAAATGTTCCAAGTTACTGCGAGATATGTAGTGTAAAAGGACATGAGGATGAATTAGAAGATACTTCGCACAGGACATAAATTAATTATAGAGTTCCTTACAAGATACATGATTAAGCCTTCCTTACTTTTCTATGGAATGACTTGGTTAATTCAATGATAAAATTTACATCTCTGTGTTTGACAAAATGGAAACTTAGTTGCAGAATCACTTGTCATTCTTTTTTTTTTTTTGAAAATTGAAAAGGGAGTAACTATAAACAAAACTATAAAGTTATTACAACGAGAGCTAATCTAAGAAGATATATACAAGAACAAAACAGGAATTAAAACGTTAGTAAAACATTCTAAGAAGCCAAACTAAAGATTTCACGTGAATCACATGTCGAGGAAAAGTGAACGAAGAAGATTTTTAGCACTTAAGACACCTCGAATCTAATTAATGATCCTGTCAATTACTTGATATTTTCCCTCTTCATGAGTAGTATACAGTCGGGCATTACGTTCTTGCCAAATATATTTGAGTACAGTGATGATATCTGGAAAAATCTTCCCGTCTTTTAAGATTTGAGATTTGGGTTTCTTGTTTAATAGGTTTTGCTTAACTAAGCGAGCTGATTTTTTTTTCACATTTAGGAGTTTTTTTTTAGAAATTGCAATTTTTAAAAAAAATTTAAGATTATTATGATTAAAAAATTATTTAGGTTATTTTACATTTATTAGTCTTAATTATGAATTAAAAATATAATTAATTTTAAAAATTAAATAAAATAAAATAATTATCTTCTGTTATATATTATAATAAAAACAATAAATTCCTTTTACAATTGTAGAATTAATTCTGTTCAAATTTTTATCCATTTAAAATATATTTTGAATATTTTATAAGTGTTATAGTATATTTTGAACCTACAAACTATTAGTATTTAGTTTGCATTTTAATAAATAAATTTAGGGTCTAATATGAAACTTTTAACCTATTAATTTTGGTACAAAACTTTTGAAACTAAAATCTAACTTTTAAATATTGGTGCTTTTTGTTGTATCATCTTTTTAATGAAACTTTCGGAGAACTTAAATGTTTAATTTCTATAATTACAGTTTTAACATAAATATAGACAGCTTCCAATGTCAATAGACTGGTTTTGGTTAGAAGTCCCAGCTCGGATTAGAGTTGACTTTAAATCCGACCAAGATGAGCCTGACAAGACCAGCCCGAGCTGGAGCCCTTTTGCCACGAGGGAACGGTAGAGTAAAGCTTACGTTTCTTTGCATTATGTAACAGTTGTTGGTGGCTTTATTAAGTTTAAAATGTTAACATTGTTTAATAATATAATAATTAGGAGAAGAAAATGATCTGCCATCTTAAACTTGATAAAATGACTCTTTTGACGCTGGCCATAGCTTTCCTTTTCTCAAATGGGCGCTGCCTATTCTTATTCTCTCTCCTGTTTTCCCACCACAGCCACTACTCACTGTCTGTATCTTAACAAATCAAGCAAAAACCCAAAATCCATTAACCACTTCTGGGGAACAATTCAACCCCAGCTGTTTTTCGATTGTTCATATTCTTCTTCAGCTTTGAAATTTGTAGCTTTCAACTCTAGAAAGGTGGTTGAGATAGAGAACCACGCAGATTCTGCCAAAACGATGATTGATTTTCATAGCATCGATGAAGAATTGTTAGAAAAGATGGTCTATGATGCTCTAGTATGGAGCTCTCTCCATGGCCTTGTTGTTGGTGACAGAACTGTTCAGGTATGTGTCTAAAAATTGCAACTTCTCACCAAGCAACTCACTGCTTCTATAAAGATAATTGATTGTATATTCTGCTATTAGATTGGAATAGTTGTGACTGCTGTGAACAGTTTGGTGGGGCCTTCGCTCGTACGCTACCTTAGGTTGTCATAATTGCTTGTATGACCATTAATTTTGTTTGCCTTCTACTCATTGAATGGATCAATATTATTCTGACAAGTACATAAAGTTCAAAACTGGTTTTTCCCTTCATATTTGGTCTGATTCCAATGTCATATTGGTTTGTAGGATAAGTATCTGAATAATGGTTTTAATCTAATTGATAGAGATCAGGAAAGGTACCTGGTGTTGGCATGGTACATGCCCCGTTTGCCTTGCTGCCTGTGGCCTTTCCAGAAGTTCAATGGAAGCTAGCATGTGAAGTGGCACCCATTTTCAATGAACTTGTTGATCGGGTCAGTATGGATTGGGAATTTTTACAAGATTCGTTATCCAGGTATCGTCAATTACATACACCTAGAGGAATATGTTGCAATAGTTAAACGTACTAGGATATGAAGCTTATAACAGGGGCTTCCTTCGGCAGTTCAGATGTATGCTGTATTAGTTCTTGGAACGAAATTTTCTGTCTGAAACAGATAAGTATGTGGCCTAATCTGCATGAATGTGTTGTACTGTGATAGGATCTTTACATGAGACACACACACGAGCATGTTTCTGCGCTTGGTTATTCATCCCATTCTTGTTCAACAACTACATGAATTTACTCAAATGTCTTATCATATCTCTGTCTATTCAATAGCTACTATGTAGTTTTGTCCTATTTCCCCTACTCTTTGACTTGAGTATTTCCATTATGGATTATATTGATGGAAATTCTTTGCAATTAAATGAGCAGTAAAAGTTATTTTAATCTTGACATTGCAGGACAAAGAGAGTCGACGATTTTACGTCAAGACTTCTAGAAATTCATTCCAAGACACTAGAAATTAACAAAAAGGAGGTATTGTTTCTCAATTGAGTCTTAGACTCCCTAGATAATCGATTGGGTGGGTTCAATTCATTAACTACTTTTTTCGAGGTGAAATGGACTATTTTTCTTCTTTCTTGGAGTATGCTAATACTTTTGAGCATAAACCAGGAAATTCACTTGGGTTTACATCGCTCAGATTATATGCTTGATGAACAAACTAATTTACTACTCCAAATAGAGTTGAACACAATTGCATCTTCATTTCCTGGTCTCAGTTGTCTGGTCAGCGAGCTTCACAGGTTAAGATACTTTAGAACTCTGAAGTTTGGCTGCCCCTGTTATCATCTTGTTTCAATAGCTTTATTCAATAGCTTTATGTGTTTGGAAACTTGTTTGGATGTTGAGCTTTACTTTCGTTATTGTATTGTTGGGTTTATACTTGTAGAATAGTAATGGAGCAAAAATGTGTTATTATTCAATTCCTTGCTATTGGAAGCAATTAACTATCTGCTATCCTCCTAACCAAGTACCTTCCATCATTAAATGCCATATGATAGCCATTTACATTTATGACTTCCATATTTGACCTACTAGGAGTGTACTTCTTAGGTTAGGGGAAAGAAAAATTTCATGTGTATCGATTCACCGAAGAAGTTGAACTACATAATCTTGTAAACATGGCTATTTATTTTTATAGAAGCTTGCTGAAGAATTATGGAGAACTCCTTGGATTGGATCTCAAACGGGTACCTGAGAATTCTGCAGTTAGCAAGTTTGCAGAAGCATTAGCTTTGGCATGGACTGAGTATAATAACCCAAGGTTATATCCTAGTTAAAAGTCCTTCATTGTCTTCATTCCTGTTGTTGAGGTCATATCAGTTAATAATCATGAATATTTTGTGCAGTGCTGTGGTTATGGTTGTTATTCAGCCGGAAGAGCGCAACATGTATGATCAACATTGGCTTTTTGCTACACTAAAGGAAAAATATCCTTTCATTATCCAATTAAGTATTCCATTTTGGGTTGTAGCAAAAATTTTAGAATATCGTTAAGCTTAGATATATTTGCCAAGTGATGAATGTCAATTGATGAATCTATACGTTTGAAGCTGGTGACTCTGATCTACATTAGCATGAGATTGTGCTGTGTGTTGAAAGTAATTCTTAAAGATTAGTTAACAACATTTCATATTGTGTTAATAAGCTTATTGGTATTTGCTAGAGATTTTCCTCGACTTTATGACACATATGACATTGCAACTATTCGAAAAACACTAGCAGAAATTGATAAAGATGGGGAGCTTTTACCAGATGGAACCCTTCTTATGTGCGTACTTTCTTCCAATGAAGTCAGTATTTCTTATTTAGATATGCATACTTGTTATGCTATGTTTTCGTTTTAATAGCTAAAACATCTCGTGTGCAGGAGTGGCCAAGCAATTGCAATTATTTATTTTAGAGCTGGTTATGCGCCAATAGATTATCCATCAGAAGTAGTATGTTTATATTTCTCTCCCTTTATTTTGGTTACAAGTATGTAGGTGTTTCTTATTGCTTCATAGTGCTTGCAAGCTCATTTTCTATTTCTTTTAAGTACAAGTGTTATGTTAAATATAAGTATAGTCTAGTCTTTATTCATGTAACTAATAGCATTGTGTATATTAATGCGATATATGTTGAATTAGCATTAAAAATACTACTTACTTCACTCACTTTTGCATGATATTAGAATAGAAAAACTAGAGATGACTTGCGCCATATAGGGCTCGAGATTGAGGCTGATTTTTCTATTGGCCTGAGCCTAACCTGAATCCTAATTGAAGCTCGAGTTCTAATTCGATTTTAGGTAAAGTTTAGGTTTAGGTTGGGTCGGGTCGAGTCCTTTTGAGTTCGAAGCTCGAAAATGTTTTTATAAGGACTACTGCAACAACAACAACAATAACACTTAGTGAGAGTCCCGCTGTTAAATCAGTCTTTTTCCGTTGACTTTGGGCTAAATCCGAGTGATGCAAAAGAGCTTAAAAGTTTATAAGCAAAATAAAAGAGGACAAGTTAGTCAACCACAAGCTTTGATTTGGTGGAATGAAGAACGAGAATTGAAGTGGCAGCAAGGATAATAAGGGCTGAAAGTTACATTATACTAAGTTTTTCTTGTTAGATAGGGAATATAATAATAAGTTAGATATATTGTCCTAATTTGTTTAGAACTTAAGCTTATTTAAAAATAAAGAATATTTATTAGGATAGGATTCAATTTTGAATATTTTAGAGTCCTTATGTACTAGAATAAAGATTTTAAGAACTTCTGTAAATATGTGTGTACTCAACCCTTCAAGAATAAACTATCCTAATTTTTTCTATAATTTGAGTTTAGAAGGTATGATGCTTTATTCTAAGAAAGATTCTTAGAGCCTAGGAGTAACTTTTAGTTTCCTAACCCCCATTGTTTTTGTTCCTCACTAAATTCCAGCAGCCAAAACCCTAAATTTTAGTCATATCAAACCTAAATTCCATTCACAATAAACCTAGAAATCTTAGCCTAAATTTCTAGCATTCAATTTGAATGATGGGCCCCTTTTTGGGGCAAACAGTAGGTCAAGATCTTCATGGGCTTTGATACCATATTAGAATTTTTAATATGGGTAGTGTAGGGCCATTAACAAGAATTAGGCTTTGGTCCAACTATTGCCAAAATGACTAGAACTAACCATTTAGTTCGTTGGCCCTTACTAGTTATTAACCCTTTAACATTTTTATTTTTTAATCAAATGTGGGATACTCTAACAGGGAGGGTCTCGAGAATTTTTTCTTGCTTGACCTGCCATCTTTCTCTAAGTTTATGTCTAAACCTATATCTCAAAATCAACAAAGAGGACAGATTTTACCATTGAAGATGTGAGATTTGGCAAGGCGTATTCAAGGAATAAGACAATTATCCCTGACTCTATGTAAGTCTAAGACATCAACCTAAATTCTAAGAATGGGGTAACAATTTATGAACCCCTTTTGCATAGTGAAACCGAATCTCAATTGAACAATAATGATCAAGATCTTCCAGTCATTATTAGAAAAGGAATTAGGGAATGTACCAAATGACCATTATAGCCTTTTGCTCATTTTCTTTCTTTCAAAATTTTTTTATCATCTCATAAAGCTTTCCTTGTTAATCTAAACACCATTGTCATCCCCAAAATCCTATCTGAGGCTTTAACCAATGAGAAATGGAAACAAGCTAAGAATGTGGAAATGGAGGCATTGGAAAAAAATAAAACTTAGGAGTTGATGAAGTTGTCAGTGGGAAAGAAACATATGAACTGTTAGAGTATTCTATATTGACTAAACATGAAAATGTTAAAGGGTTTATAAGTGGTAAGGGCCAACTATCTAAATGACTAGTTCTAGTCATTTTGGCAGTGGTTGACCCAAGCTCAATTCTTGTTAATAAGCTCTACACTCTACCCATATTAAAAATTCCAATATGGTATGAAAGCAGTTTTAGTCTGGATTATTAATTTCTCGGTTGTCTGTTTGGATATCCAGTCCTAGCGGCCCAGTCCGGTTACCGTTGCGTTTAGTTCAACTGACAACTCGATATCCAGTCCCAGTTGCACTTGAGGGAGAGTGTTAAAGTATTCCATATTGACTAAATATGAAAATATTAAAGGATTTATAAGTGGTAAGGGCCAACTATCCAGATGACTAATTCTAGTCATTTTGGCAATGGTTGACCTAAGCTCAATTCTTGTTAATAGGCTCTACACTCTACCCATATTAAAATTTCTAATATGGATTGTAATTGGTCTAACATAGTGAAGTATAAGGTAGATGGATCGATTGAAAAGTATAAAGTAAGTTTGGTGGCCGAAGACTATACCTAAACTTATGAAATTAACCAAACGACTTTGCTCCAGTTGCAAAGATGAATCATGTTAGAGTTAGCAACTAACTATGGTTGGGCGTTGCAACAATTTTATATCAAGAATGCATTTTTAAATAGAGAAATCGAGGAAGAAATCTACACAGAAGTGCCACTAAGTTATAGGAATCATTTGGCTACTCAAATTGTTTGTAAGTTAAAGAAGACTAGTTACCACAGGCATGGTTTGGGATATTTACAAGAGTAATGATTGCTATGAGGTATATAGACAGAATCAAAGGGATCATACATTGTTCATCAAACACTCACTTTAGGTGAAGTCGCAGTACTTTTAGTTTAGATGACGTAACAGTGACAATGGATGATAACAAGGAAACACAATTGTCTCTAAGTCAATGTTTGGCTAAGAAGTTTGAGATTAAGGAGTTAGAAAGGTTGAAATATTTCCTTGGCATTGAAGTAGCTCACTCTAGGCAATATATTTTTATCCCTCGACAACAGTATGTTACTGATCTCCTAAGAGAAATAGGCAAGACCACTTGCAATAAGTACTCTGATGGACCCGAATGTTAAACTTGGAAAGGAAGAGGCATGTTGTAGTAGATAGGGAAATATATCAACATAGGGAGGGTCATTTATTTATCTCATACACGACAAGATATAGCATATACAGTGAGTATGATAAGTCAATTCATGCATATCCCAAATGAAGTTAATTTGTAAGCAGCTCGCCAAGTAATATATCTGTTGAGAATACTCACATGTGAGTGCCCTATATCGAAGAAAGAGGGGAAAGAAGACTAACATATAAGTCTAGTGGGCTACTCCACCCATTGCAAATTGATTTTAGGATGAAACCTCACTTAGGCTTGTGTGTGGTCTAACTTTTCTCCTTGTATGGGCTAGTTGGCCCATTGCAAATTTGACATGCTATCAGAGCAGGTCTAGTCTGGATTCTTAATTTCCAGGTTGTTTATCTGGATATCCAGTTCCAGCGGCGCGGTCTGGTTACCGCTAAGTTTATTTCAAGTGACAACTTGATGTCTAGTCCTAGTTGCACTTAAGGGGAAGTGTTAGAGTATCTCACGTTGATTAAAAATGAAAATGTTAAAAGGTTATTAAATAGTAAGGGCTAACCAACTAAATAGCTAGTTTTAGTCATTTTGACAGTGGTTAGACCCAAGCTCAATTCTTGTTAATGGGTTGTACACTCTACCCATATTAAAAATTCTAATATTCCCCATCCTTATATTCTATTGTTGAATTCTCCCTTTGAAAATAAGGACTGATGAAATAAAACTCATGTTCTTTGAAAGTAGCATTTGTTGAGACATAAAACCTTTTCAACAAAGGGTGGTAACATTTATACCCCTTTTGAGTCAGATTAATTAATAAACACACATTTCAAAGCCCTTGAATCTAACTTTCTGCAATTTTGGCTATGAACATGGAAAAATGACACACACCCAAATACCCTAAGAATGAGGTAATTTGTAGTTTGCAGATCAAAATGGAATTTTGAGAGGATTTCCATTAGACTTTTGAATCAAAAGACTCTTGAAGGCAAACGGTTATAGTAATGCTTCCCCCAAAAAGGATTTAGGGATAATTTTTTATAAAGGAAGGCTCAGGTTGATTCAAGGAGGTAACCATTTTTCCTTTCCTTGTACTCCATTTTGTTGTGGGATTTCAACATAGGATGACTAATACAATTCCTTCTTTTTGGAAGTATGGAATTAGGACTTGATTGAAATATTCTCTAGCATGATCAAACCTAAACCTTTTGATGTTGATTCCAAAATGATTTTTAATCATGGAACAAAACTTTGGGAGGACAATACTGACATTAGATTTGTGTTTGAATAAAGATATCCAACTGACGCGAGTACAATCATCAATGAAGAAAACAAATCATTTTTCCCTAGAAATATTAGGAATAGGGGAAGGATCCCAAATGTCACTATGAATGAGATAAAAAAGAATAGAACTTCTTTGATACAGGTTTGTGTTTGGCACACTGACACACTTCACAATGAAAATCATTAACACATAGACCTTTAGACAAAGAAGAAGTAGAATTTTAATGACACTTAAAGATGGATGTCTAAGTCGGTGATGATGGAGCTAGATTTTCTCTTTATTGAATGGAAAAGATTATGAAAGAAAGGACTGAGGTAAACCGCATTTAATCTTGCTTGATAGGTTTAATTCTTCAAGGTAGTAAAGGACATCTTGTACTCTAGTATGTCCAATCGTCTTCCTTGGATCCTTGTCCCGAAATATACAATAATTATGATAAAAAATAACTTAGCAACTCAAATCTCGAGTTAGTTTGTTGATAGAGATCAGGTTCTTGGATAATCGAGGAACATGAAGGACTTCCTTTAAGGTTAGTAATGGATTGATCTTTACATCCCCTATGCTTGATACGGTGATCAATGAATTATCAATTGTAGCTATTTTCCTACTACTTGGACATGTGGAATATATTAAAAAAAAGGTTTTGGTGAGTGGGACATATGGTTAATAGGTCCTAAATGGTGGTCAATGAATTATCAATTGTAGCTATTTTCCTACTACTTGGACATGTGGAATATATTAAAAAAAAGGTTTTGGTGAGTGGGACATATGGTTAATAGGTCCTAAATGGTGGTCAATGAATTATCAATTGTAGCTATTTTCCTACTACTTGGACATGGGAATATATAAAAAAATGGGTTTGGCGAGTGAGTCATATGGTTAATAGCTCCTAAATCCATAATCCGAAAATTGGCAAAAGTTGTTCCTGAGACATTTAGTGTAATAGAGAGTGGAAACTCGCCTGAATATACCAAAGAACAAGTACCTAAAGGTTTGTCGAGGTTGCCAATAATAGATATTACCTTCTAAACTTCTTCTTGGTTAAGACTACCGAACTCTTGATGTGTTCATTTTGTTGGACTTTAGCGACTTGGGCTTGACCAACTTTTCTTGATTAATCTCCTCTCAGGCTTGGAGGTTTTCTATAAAGTTTCCAACACTTTGCACGGGTATGTCGTGCCTTCTTATGGCAAGTTCACCATAAGTTATCACGGTTCTAGGCTTTACACAATATGTTGCTGAATTATTGCCACAATTAGCCACCATGGCAGAGTTGTTTGTGTTGAGTGGTTCAAGCATCAGCTGTCTTCTCCTTTCTTCTCCAAAAACTAAGGCCACTACCCCATTAAAACATGGAACTTCATGTTCATCAAGAATCTGGATTCTGACTTGTTCGAATTCCAGATTAAGTCCAACCAAGAAAGACTATATTGCTCAATAAGGCCTTTTAAAATAGCTGCCTATTGAGGTCCTTTAGTTTTTAAAACCTTGTAGTGGTCAAGCTCTTGCCACAAGATTTCAACTGATTAGAATATTTGGTAACCATCTAACTCCCTTGTTTTACAGTCATAGTCTTTATCTTGGCTCATTCACTTGGGTTGCATCCCCAGCCTTGTAATACAGTTGTTGGAGTGCATCTCAGGTGTCCTTGGTTGTAGCCAGGAGCATACATGTGTCAATATCAGGCCATAATCATGGAATCTTTATCCCATACTTCAAATCGAGGACCCTTTAGTTTTAGCTTCGCACCTGTGAGATGATTGATCTTCCCTTTCCCTTTTAGTATGGTGCAAACGAGTTAAGACCATTTAAGTTAATGTTTTCTATTCAGCTTGTATACTGCCTGGATGTTTTGCAATCCACTGAGATGTTGATATTGAAAATTCTCCTTTGATTGTGTTGTAGTGGTTATTTCTACTGCTTTTTGACATGTCCGCAGAAAAGAAAAATGATCTCTAGGCAATTAAGGGTGATTGCTTAAAGAAAAAAAAAATACCAGCAATGAAGGTTGGTTAGAATCTCAAGACTGTCAACAATGAAAGATGATCAGATTGATTTTTCCTAGGAATTCAAGTCCTTACAGCTCTAATACCATGACATAATTTGAGGTTTGAGAGAATATTTTCTGCATTGCTTGCTTAGAAATGTATAAGAGGATCAATTATTTACATATTATCTTAACAACTAAAACTGAAACAAAAATAATGAGATCTCATGTTCATAAGATGTTCTAATTAAATAGGAAATATTAAAATGATATGAAAATCCTAAAATAAAATTGTTTTCCCACAGTTACAGTCACTTGTCTAACACCTAACATTCGTGATGCGTGGGAAGATCGAAGGTGGAAAGCAGCATTAACACTTGGGGAAATTGTTGATATGCATGAGGGAAAGAATATGCATGACAATGAAAATTGGTAACTTGTTGATAAAATATGCTTCAATTCGATGAAGAGTATAGGGCAATTTAACAAATAACTTTGCATCTTTGGTATATATTAACATGATATATGGTGAATTAGGTTTAACACAACCTATTCACTTACTCTTACACGTTAGATAATAACATAGGTCTAAGATTAAGTTTACCTTTGATGCAAATATTTTGCATCAAAAGAAGACTTTTCCCACGTATGTGAGTGTTACATGTTTCCTCCTTATATTCATTGGCAGGAATGGAGAGCTAGGCTACTTTTAGAGCAATCATCAGCCATCAAATGTCCATCCATATGTTATCATTTAGCAGGGACCAAGAAGATTCAACAAGAGCTTGCTAAACCCAATGTTCTTGAGAGGTGGTGAATATTTTCAGACTTGTTTCTTAAAACTGTTAGCTTCATATATTCTAGGGACTACAGCTTGCTTCTAATAATTGTCAACTTCATACTTTTCAATTTCTTGGTTACATTTCCAAGTGATGTTTATTGGCAGCCCAAATGTAGTCCACTGTTAGTGACTTAAATAATGCACTTTTGGGGCTATTAACTGCTTTTGTCAGTGACATACCTGGCAGAACGCCAGTGTCACTTTTTGCTATAGAATATTTTTACATTTTTTAGAGAAATGAAAATACAATTGTCTCCTGAAAGTCCAAACCCAATGAGAAAAGTACATGATTCTAAATGCTTGTTCATGTGCTTGGTTGTGATAGAATCCTTTAATCGTAATGAGCAAGCAGTTGTTAAGAAACTCCTTTTCTTATAGGTTTCTTGAGAACAAAGAGGAAATAGCAAAGCTGAGGAAGTGCTTTGCAGGCTTGTGGAGTTTAGATAATTCAGAGATTGTTACAACAGCTATTGAGAAACCTGAACATTTTGTTATGAAGCCTCAAAGAGAGGGTGGAGGTCCTGAATTTGTCAAAATTGATAATCTTTTGGATTTTAGTTCTATGACATCGCCTTTTCTTTCTCAACTGTTGATTTTCTTCTTCAGGGAACAATATCTATGGTCATGATGTGAAGGAAAAGCTTCTTAGATTGCTAAAGGAAGGAACTGAAGATAATGCAGCTTACATCCTCATGCAAAGGATTTTTCCATCAGTTTCTCCTGCCTTCTTAGTACGTGATGGCATTTGTCATAAAGAGCATGCCATATCAGAACTTGGAGTATATAGTGCTTATTTGAGGTACATAAAATTTCTGCATTTAAGGATATGAATTTCAGTGTTATGTTCAATTCCTTACAAAATGAAGTTAAGGGGGTGTGCTGGGAAAGAATGGTTTGCTTCATTTGATTTTTGATGTCTAAAAAAGAAGGGAAGAGACCTTGGGCCTCTCAAAGAGCAGTGCTTGAAACATCACTTTGTCAGATATAATTCAGCTTGAAACAACATTAAATTATGTAGGAGCAAGGATAAGGTTATTATTAATGACCAATGTGGGTACTTGATGCGGACAAAGGTATCTTCATCAGATGAAGGAGGAGTTGCAGCTGGATTTGCCGTCTTGGATAGCATATACTTGACCTGATGGAGTAGGTTCATAATTGTCTCCAACTGGCTTCGCTGCTTTGACGCAAAGTGTTTATCTTTGGTTTACTTTCTCACCTTAGTTAAACTTGCTTGATATCTGCAGATTTTGACATGGAATAATGTATCCACTTCCCATTGAAAGTTGCTGGTTCAGTTTCAATTGGAATTCATTTCTCAAAGTGGAATACTGAATATTAAGGAAATTTCTTTTCTTCCCCTGTTTCATTGTAAATAGGATTATCATTGGTGATCAACGTGTGCACATTAGGATCGTAAACATAAATTATATGTCGGAAAAGTTTCGACCAGTGCACACTGAGATCTCAATTGCAAAATTACTCGTTCGCTCTATTTTCAGCAACCCCCTTGGCACCATAAATAGATCTTACCTTCAGAAACACTTGCACCCTGTGTGTCACCGAATGTTTGTCTGAAAAATTGACAGACATAGAGCTTCTCTCTGTTTATATTCGTGTGGTGATGTCTTGATATGAACTCCGTTACTGCTTTTTGCAATGTTCACGTCTTTGCCACATTCGTATTCTAGCAGCATCAGGTATAAACTATTGCGTGCCACAAGTTTTCTTGCATATCAATCCTTGGCGCTTTGTAAACTTTCTGGTATGGTTAATCCCAGCAGAAAAAAGAACGGCAGCAGCTAGTTAGCAGTGAGATAAGAGTACATAGTTTGATTCACATGACATGTATGGATATAATTTTAGCTATTTTTGACCATTGCTCCTATCAAACAACAGATTGATGATAGGGGGACGGTCATACCTGTTTCAAGGAATCGTCACCAATTCAAAGAGCTAGTTGGGAAAATACCAATAAAAAATCAAGGACCTTTTTTTTTTTTTTAATAAGGATCATCTAATGAAGTTCCTGTTGTTACAGCACAGTCCAAAATAGGGAGATAAAATTCCATGGAATTTTTATATCAATAAAGCCAGATTTTGCCAAATCTCCGAGCTTTACATTCCATTTGATCTACAGCATCAGGCCTGAAATTTTCGAAGAGATGATCAATCCCTCATATTCTCCCAATTGTCTTACAACGCGTAAACCATACTTTGGGCACGTTTTTTGGCTGATGGCTGATGACTGATGTCTGGCTTCACAATACAATCCGAGTTAATGATGCAACAGCCTCAACCGGGGATTATCCTTACCATTCCCAACTAGAACCATCAAATTCTAACCCTAATGCTCTCTTCAGTAGCAGCAAAAGAAACCACAAACTACTACTGGCTAGCATGTCATGCATACTCATTGGAGTTTCCCTTGATTCAACTTGCTTCGCCACCTGAAGCTCTTAAATGTTTATGGTTGAGAGATACTATCATTTCTTTGCCACGAGTGTTCCCTGATAGCCCATCAATCTCTCTCTTTTATTTTTTTTGGTCCCTAGTTTACTGATTTATCTTTGTAATCAAACGAAAAACAGAAATCAAGAAAAGACTATATACTTGTGAGTTTTATGATACAAGAACCTCGACTATGATATCGTGAACAAATTACATTTATGACAATGAATTGAAAGAATTGCAGTTCCAGGTTATGGGTAGCCTATTCACATACTGGAAGAATCATTATCTTTGACCTCGCTTTCATTATCTCCGTCCTTTAGATGATCAAAAAAAGCATCAAGGTACCAAGGACAACTTTCATTCCATTGACCCTTTTTGGCACTTGCCCGCCACTTCTGATCAGCAATCATTTCAGGCGATAGACCCCATTCTTGCATTTCTTCCTCCGTATGATGAATCGCTAAACTGTAATCTCCCCCTTGGCCCAACTGCATCACTCGAATCTCACAGTTCCCCGGATTATTCAGGTGCTCAAATTGCTCAACTGTCCACTTGAACCACTTCATGAGGAACACGCGACAAGTTAGCCCATGTGATATGATAATCAGATTCACATCATGGGAAGGGTCCTGATGAAGCCTGTTCATATCTATGTCCCTCCAAAGAGATTCCAGAAAATCTGCCAAAGCACAGCTCTTATCAAGCACGGCTCCAAAGAGATTCATTTAGTTATGAAGCTACTATTCAGAGATGTAGTTCATGGCATTTTGCTGTGGAACATCTTAATGTATGTCCGTTACAGCAATAACCACAACCAAATACTGCAAATTGATTCATTGTACCATAGACTCTGCATCTTCCTTCACCATTACAAAGCAAAAGGAAGAATTTCAACACAAGTCCAGTATCAAAGGAATTGGTTGAGACTCGTATCCTGCGAGTTCAGCTTTCACTTGGGGAAACAAGAAAGTCTAGTGACCATAAGAGTGACTTGGATACATTGTCAACCAAATTCCATACAATGTAAAATAGATATCCTAATCATAAAGCAACAAGAAGCAATAGAGCACCATACAACATGGACTCATCCAGAATACCAGTGAGCTACTTCTCTTTTGACAACTCATATCAACATCAGTCTCATCAATCATTTGTATCCGCATCAAGTACCAAGGGGAACAATTTTAAGCAGAAATGTTTGTTCACAAGCAATGTGAGAAGAGAGAATTTTGACTCCAAAATGAGCAACACTCATCTACTATTGAATTGCAGTGCAACACATTATAAACAAGAGTAGATTTTAATCCAAATGCTAATCACTTGCATAAGACCACAAATTCCAGTTTCAAAATCATATAGAAAGACCCCAAATTCTTAACATAACTAAAGTTCATTTGCTCAGAGCTATTTTACTTCCAGATAGTATGTCAATATAAAATTGTCAGAGTTGGGCTGAAAACAACATAGAACACGGTAGGGATGTTTGAATGTGATTAGGCTTTAAAACAAAACATATAAGAACAGATTTGGGAGCATACATAATGAAACAAAATTTAATCTTTTCAAGTTCACCTTTTGTTTGAGACTTTCCCAACCCTAAAAATCACAACTTTCTAAATGGTTCCATTTCATGGTACCTTGCACATCAAATTCTAGAAAGACAAGTGGCATAACATTTCAAAAGCACTGATTGCTTCATCTACAAGCGCTCTGTAAAATATGCCCAGGAAGCCGTCCTAATGCTAAAATAATTTTGCAAGGAAAAAGGACTAGGAGGACTTACGCTTAAATTTTTGAGTTCTGTTGTTAATTTACACACACAATATCAATATGTCCAAAGTTACCATTGCTACTTTGAAGCAAAGAGCTAATTTGGATACTTTATTTTATGTTCTTGCTAACTGATACATTATCACAAATTCCATACAAGGAAAAAGAAGAGATCCTAATCAACAAAAGCAACAAGGAGCAATAGAGCACCACACAGTTCATAGATTCATCCAGAAGGTGAGTTCTCGTGGAAACAAATATTCCTACCAGTGAGCTGCTTCTCATCAAATGTCTCTTTTGACACATCATAACATCAGTTTCATCAATCGCTTGTAACCAGACCAAGTATTGAGGCATATTATGCAGAAACAATATTAAGTAGAAATGTTTGTTCAGCATCTCATAAATAGACAAGAGCAATAGAAAAAGAAAGAATTTTAATTCCAATTTGAGCAACACACATCCACTATTGAATTGTAGTGATATACAGTCAAATTTGTCAAAAACTGGGCTTAAATAAAAATAGAACACGGTGGGGATGTTTAAATGTGGTTAGGCTTCCAAAAAACTAATTTTATATCATATAAAAACAGACTTGGGAGCATACAGAATGAATCTTTACAAGATCATTTTGTTGAGACTTTCTCAACCCAAAAGTCACTTCTAAACTT
>JANQAP020000173.1:714806-747282 GCA_026874005.2 Erythroxylum coriaceum
CTAACCATTTCATCAATACCCCGTCTTGATGAAACTACGACTAGGAACATTTTAGGAATAATATAACAAATGCAATTCAAATCTTATAATTATAATCGCATTATAATTTCTAATTGCATAACAATTATTCCATAGATTTTATCTTTATGATTAATAATTAATAATTAATAAATACACAAAGATAAAGAATGCCTTTTATTGAATAACAATTTCTCATACAAATAAATTTACAACCAACGTAAATTGGCTGCAAGGGCATACACCAACATTGGGTTCTCATCCTGGTCAAAATTTTTGATCCCAAACAAGATTAACGGTGTTAAAGAATTGTTGAATGGAGTTTCCTATAGATCGCAATTAATGGACACCTGAGTTCATGCATAAGGACATTTTAGAGGTAATTAAGTTTCTTTAATCATAGCTTAATCAGTATCAGTAGATCAAGGTATTCTACGTTTTGTTCTTAACAGGTGATTTATGAGAATAAAGAGGAAAAAACAGAACTTCTTGAAGCACTACAGGTGAGGGACAAGGACTTCGGGATCAGTAAATTCTCACAGGTCAGACATGAAAGTTTGGTAATGGGTCTGAGTCAATGCAACCTCAATGCAACCTAGGGACTTGCTTAGCATTGACAAGCTCTGTTTTTTATAATTGTTTACCTAAAAAAATTTTCACTACACTCCTTAGATTGTTAGGTTCTATGATTGCTTCAACATCATTAGTTTGCATATGGAAGAGCAATTTTAGGTATTTTAAAAGTTTTGTTTAATATAATTTGATTGCCAATTAAAACCTACAAGTCCGCATTGACAAATTATTATTTATTTAAAACATTATTAAAAAGACTTCGTATAAGATTCATGCTATTCTTAGGATGCCCAGCACATGTAATTACCTTATGAAAAAGATTATCTAGTTCGTGGATGCCAATGGTCCAGGTTGGGTCTGAACTACCTATGCCTAGCCTAACCTCTTAAATATGTGGATTGAGTTGGGCTCAATCGAGTTCGAATTTAGATAAAAAATGATATCATTCTGCTGAACAAGTTTAGATTGTTTAGGTTTGATCAAGCCAAACTTGGCCTAAAGCTTGATTCCTCTTGCTTGATCTATTGATTATAAGTTAGATTAGTTCCAAATTATTAATCCTGGTGATTAGTATCAATAACAATAACAACGACCTAGTAAAAAATCTCGCTAAACGTGAAATTTGGGAATTCTAATGTATATAGCCTTACCCCTAATTAGTAGAGAGGTTGTTTCTAAAATCTTGTGATTAATAAGAACATCAATGACTAATAATAATATAAATATAAAATTTTTATAATACAATGTTCTTTATTTGACAATAATAACAATGTTTGGTCTCTTGTCATATTTCTTATGATTATCATTGGAGCCATGTTGAAGTCATGACACTTTTTATTTGTTAAATGTTTGCCTTCAATTTTTTCAAAACCCATGATAAAACATGTTTTGTTATCCACTTCTTTCTTCTTAGACTTGCGTGACATGTCTATATCCAAGCATTTTTAGTGGAAGAAATCACCATTATTTGGCTCACTTGTCTATCAAGTGAATTGAAAGGAATGGGTAATGAAACATGGCATTATTCTCACCAAAGTTTGAAGTCAAACCATACCTATATAACCCATTCATTTGCATATTTTCAAAAATGAAAACAAGGAAGAGGTGGAGCGAGTGTAATTAGGTTTTGGGGTTTTGAGTGTTTCCCTCACATTTTGTATTCTTCAATTTAATTAGTAAATTTTATTAATCCCTTGTCCATGGACGTAGGCCTTGCGTCGAACCATATAAATAGTTGTGTGTCTCTTTATTTTATTATTTCTTTATTTTGTTGTTATTATTCCTAAATAATTTTTTTTAACTAAACTTCTAACAAGTGGTATTAGAGCCTCTATCATATTTATTTGGGATTCGTCATGGCAACGACAAAATATAATATTAAGAAATTTGACCGTACTATGAGTTTCACTATGTGGCAAGTCAAGATATGTGCGATTTTGATTCAGAATGGTCTGCATCAGGCATTATTAGGAAAAGAAAAATTACCCACTATTATGGATAAGGCGAAGAAACAGAAAATGGACGATAAAGCCCTTGTTACCATTTAGTTATACTTATCAAACAAAGTCGTGCGAGAAGTTGTGCAAGAGAAGAGTGCCAAAGACTTATGGAACAAGCTTGAGCCTTTGTATGTTACGAAGAATTTGACCACCAAACTGGTAGCTAAGCATTGACTGCACACACTCAGCATGACCGAAAGTACACTACGAATTCTTCACTATCCTAATGGATTTAGAAAATATGGAGATTTCTTATAAAGATGAAGATCAAGCTCTTATGTTGCTTCACTCACTTCATCCTACAAGCACTATAGAGATGCTTTGATTGATAGTCAGCAAACTCTGAAGTTAGAGGATGTTAAGGCAGCTTTGTTGTCAAAGGAACTCAATGATAAGGAGCTTGGAACAAGTATAAATGATAATCCGACAGAAGGTTTACTCGTTAGAGGAAGGTCAACAGAAAAAGGTTCTTCGAGCGGCTAAAAAAACCAAGGTTTAGATCCAAATCTAGATATAGGAATCTTATTTGTAATTATTGAAAGAAAAAGGGGCACATTAAATCAAATTGCTATAAATTGAAGAACAAGCAACAAAATAAAGATCAGAAAAATGAAGAAAAGTCTGTTCAAGCTAGTGTGGTTGAAGAAGGAGCTTATGATGTTCTCTCAGTAATCGGAGATAATGCCAAATCTACATAAAGGTGGATTTTGGATTCTTCTTGCGCTTTTCATATATGCCACAATAAGGATTGGTTCTCTATTTATGAACCTATTTAAGGTAAAGTTGTTTTGATGGCTAATGACTGTCCTTATGAGATTGCTGGAATTAGCACAGTTAAAATCAGAATGCATGATGGTATGGTGAGAACATTGACTAAAGTTCGACATGTTCCTAACTTTAAAAAAACTTATTTCTTTAAGTACATTAGAAGATTCTAGTTGTGAATTTACTCGCAAAAATGGGGTTTTGAAAGTTCTGAAAGGTGCTCTTGTTGTGATGACGGCTTTGAGACAAGCTAGCAGATTATATGTGTTGCAAGGATCTATTGTTATAGGTTCAACTGTCGTCACTTCATCTCCTATGTCAGATTCTGATGTCACTAAATTGTGGCATATGACGCTCGGACATATGAATCAAAAAGGTTTGGATATTTTCAGCAAGAGGGGTCTTTTAAATGGGCAGAGTACAATAAAGTTAGATTTCTGTGTGCACTGCATATTCGACAAGCAGAAAAGAGTCAATTTTAGTATTGCAGTCCATAAGACTAAAGGCACTTTGGATTATATTCATTCAGATCTGTGGGAGCCTGCTCGTGTTCCTTCTAAAGGTGGTGCTTGGTATACACTTACCTTTATTGATGACTACTCTAGAAAAGTATGGGCGTATTTTTTGAAACACAAGAATAATGCGTTGTCTACCTTCAAGCGGTGGAAGGTTTTGGTGGACAAACAGACAAACAAGAAAATAAAACATCTTTGCACTAATAATGCGCTGGAGTTCTGCAACAGTGAATTTAACAAATTCTGTAAGGATGACGGTATTGTCAGACATCTCACAGTTATAGGACCGCACAAAAGAATGATGTAGCGAAGCGCATGAATAGAACTCTGTTAGAAAAAGTTCGCTGCATGCTATCTAATTCAGGCCTATCAAAAGATTTCTGGGTAGAGGTAGCTTCTATAGCTTGCTACTTACTGAATCATTCTCTGTCTACAATTATTGATTGTAAGACTCTTGAAGAATTGTGGTCTGAAAAACTTGCTAACTACTCTGATTTGAGGGTATTTGGTTGCCCAGTTTATGTTCATATTAATGATGATAAATTAGAGCCCAGGTCTAAAAAGGGCTTTTTTCATTAGATACCCTTATTATGTAAAGGGATATAAAGTTTGGTTTTCTAATCCCAAGACATCCAAAATTGTAATTAGAAGGGATGTTGTATTTGATGAGTTTGCTATGCTTCACCCAAGAGATGACAATCCTAGCCCTGTTGACACTGGTGTGAAGAATTCTGGAAAGCCTACAGAAGTTGAGGTGGAGAATTTGCCTTTAGAAGATGGTGTTTCATAACAAGACCAAGTTTAGTTGCCCACTCCTATTGAGATCTCATAAGAGGAGCATTCTATCGCAATACATACGCTAAGAAAGGAGAGAAAAACACCTCAAAGATTGGTTGATACAGATTATGTTGCATATGATTTGGAAGTGGCACAAGAAACTGATGATGTTGGTAAATCGTCTTCGTATTCAACTATTTCTTACGACGATTCACCTAAATGGCTAATCATTATGCAAAAAGAGGAGGAGTATCTTTATAAGAACAAAACTTAGGATTTGGTCAAGCTGCTAAAAGACAAGAAGATAGTTGGTTGCAAATGAGTCTTCAAGAAGAAAGATAGTATTCCAGGTGTTGAAGATGCTAAGTAAAAGGCTTAACTTTAATGATATGCTCTCACCTGTTGTTAAACATAGCTCTATTGCTTGCTTTGGTTGCTATGCATAATTTAGAGTTGGAACAACTAGATGTTAAGACTGCCTTCTTGCATGGAGAGCGTGAGGAAACACTTTACATGCAATAACCTGAGGGTTTTGAGATTGAAGGCAAGGAAGACCATGTTTTCTTGTTGAAGAAACCATTGTATGGTTTGAAACAGTCTCCTCGATAGTGGTATAAGAGGGTTGTTTCCTTCAAGGTTAGTCATGGCTATTCTAGGAGCCAGTATGATAGATGTGTGTATTTTAGAAAACTTAAAGATGGCTCATGTAATAGTTGGTTTCCAAAACGTACTGAGGGTTAAAACGTTAGACTTTTGAGTTATATCATTTTAGAATTAATGAGGTGCATTTCATTCACATGCATAACATGAGCATATATATACAAATGAATGTTGATTTAGAAAACATTGTAAAGATTGTATATGCACTCGATTGACATATTCCGGGGGTATGAAGGGTTTAAATAGTTATGATATGATTATGTATTGTTTATGTCTTGAATTTTAGTTTGATGGATTATAATTATTAATTTGGAGTTAATTATTACAATTGGAAAATTTGACGAATTAAAATGTACATTTAGGAAAAATGTCAAGTGGCATGACAAGTTGACACATGAAAAGTTAGGATGACTAAGCCTATAAAATGAGTGACATTTGGCATAGAAAATTAAGTGACAAATGGCATTAGTAATTGAGTGACAAATAGCTTAAGATTTTGATGACATTTGGTAGCTTATATATAGGACAAGTGGATTGCATGCATAGGTGACAAATGTCATTACAAAATAGTGACACCTAGCACCTAATGAATTAAGCTAATATACAAATTGTTTCTGTTGTCTTCATTCTTCTTTTTCCCTCTCACCATCGAAACACACACACACAAACCCTCGTAGCTCTGAAATTTTGCTTCAATTTTGTCCATTACCACCTCAAAACCTTGGTCAAATCTTCATAGAGATAGATAGATTCTACTCCCATCTTGTTCTTGGAATTGTGCTTGCATGCATCGAAGGCTACGTTAGCTTGATAATTGAGGAGGCAATTGAGCTGATCAAGTAAGTGAAAGACTGATCTCTTGTGATACATGTTAATAGAACTTAATGATGAATGAATTGGGGATGGGTTAATTGTGATATTGGTGTTAAATAAGTGCTGAAAAATGATGCATGAATGGTAGTTTATGTTCTGTTTAGCATGCATGAAAAAATAGTTTATGAGTTGTTAAATGAATAATTTTGAGCTAGAATTGAGATGAAATTGATAAGGAATTGAGGTATAATTGAGGTATAATTAATGGACTGTTATGAAGGTGTTTTGAATTTGATATGAAAGAGTTTTCTTTTGAATATGGAAAAAAATGGGGATGTTAGTGTATGTGTAAAAATGATTGTTAGTGACATAAATGAATAGAATTTAGAGAGTTTTAATGTAACCAAGATGGAAGCTATATTAACATGAATTGAAGTAACTTTTGAGAGTATGAATTCTAAAAAATTTGAAGTGTTAATGATGATCCTAAGTAGATGAAATTCGTGGAGAATTGAGGAAAATTGGATAGTGCACAATCGGGGCACTCATCCCACGATTGTGGGAAGGTCCCCTATGATCGTGGCCAAAGCTTTTAAATGATAATTTCAGTTTTGTGAATTTGTTGAACCAAATGAGGATAAGTCACTTTACATTGGTGTATTTGGACTTGATTAAGGCTTAAAATGAACCTAGATTGTTGCTTGATTAATTAGTTAAGGGTTCGATAAGTTTAGGTTGTTAATTGATGTCATTACTTAAGGAATGAATTGTCTTGATATCAATGTATTTAAATCTAGAAATTTTGAGTTGTTAAAGGAATAAAGGTGTTCTTATGAATGCAAATATGATCCAAAGGATATGAGTAAGGTGTATTAGGTATGAATGAATGAGAATTGGGAAATTGTGTGAATGTATATTGCTAGAAAAGGTTGATGAATGTATGATTGATGAATTTAGAGTAATCAAACTTACTCAAGGTATAAACCTGAATGCAAAGTGGTAATATACAAGCTATAATAATTGAACAGTTAAGATTTATGATTAAGAATACATACTCGGAAAGGTCAATTGAGCATGCATTGAACATGACATATATACATGTGCACGATTCTATATTCATATGATTGAAAAAATTAGTGATTGTGAACTATGTGTGTATTGCTTAACTATAGACGCACAAGTTTATTACCAACATCCAGACATTGCTGGATCTTCAAGGCAATAGTTATTCTAGAGCGTACTATGAGTTAACCTAGATGTGTAAACTCAATTATATGTGCTTCTTTTGAATTGTATGTGTAATGTGGAATGTATGAACAATTGAATGATGAATGTCAGACTTAGATTCGAAGAATTTGATATATGACATGAGAATATTGGATGAAAAGTACTGAAAGCATAATATGTGAATTGATGCATCTCATTACATTGAAATGTATGATCAGATAAAGGAGTTGTGATCGGAGTAGCCAATGTGTGAAAAAGATCTTTAAGCTCAGGATTGTGCACAAAGAGCCCCAGGCTCAGATAACAATGAGCCCATTATCCACAACGGATACAGGATAATAAATGAAATGAGCCCGGTATCCACAATGGATACGGGACAGTAAATTGGGTTGATAGGCACTCAGTCACAACAAAGCAAAATAAGAATGGAGTCACATATGCATTTGAATATACAACTTTACATGTATTATATGAATGATTGAGATGATTTATTGGATTTTTTTGAAATAGTGATATGAAATAATTGAATACATGTTGTACTTATTGACATATGATATAATGTGATGTGATATTCAAAGCTGGATAATATGTTATACTTGGTGAATTGGGTTATATACTTGTCTATATGTTCTGACCTGAGTGAGTACATCGATGATGGTTCACTCACTAAATTTGCAAACTCATCAAAATTGCAACGTTAGAACTAGCTTCTAAAGGGATCTAATAAAATTCTAATACGGTTATTTTAAAGATAAGAATGGCTCAAAGGTCTGGTCAGCTAATACATGCAAAGTCTAGATAGATGTCTTTTGCATTAGCATTCCATGTTATGACACACATTGTCTCCAGTGTGTAATTTTTGTACTGTATGATGTATTGGGATTACTATTGTATATGGTCTACTTGAACATGGAATGTTAATGACATATATGACTTATTATGATTGTGAAGGAAATAAGTATTTGAAATGCTTAAGTTATATTGAAGCCTCAGATTGTATTAATGTGATTGTTCTAAGGTAACACTTTCGTCGAGTATATTCTTAACTATCCGTGGATATTATCGGGCATATGCGCTATGAGAGTGATATGTTACAGTTTGTACCATCCTATTCTTAATGAAATTTTGTTTATTGCATTTAGATGGATGATCTGGAGGAAGAAGTTGTCAAACTAACATATTTTGGCCCCGTTAGGAAGATTAAAAATATCAAAATCATTGCCACAGTAAGGACAAACCAATTTCCTTGCTGTGGCCTATCCAGACCACATAGTATATGCAGGGAAATCACTAATAGTCTATATCAAACCTACTCTCAATAAAAAATTTTGTTTAAGAGACACATCATACTTCTCCAAACGAAATTCCCAAAGATGATGCAATTCAGATACCAATGGTTGTAAGAATACATCAATTTTATGTTTTGTATTCGTAGGCCCTAACACATTCACCGTTAAGAACATATATGCCTCATTCATACACATCCATGGAGGCAAATTATAAGGAGTAATTATGATTGACCATGATGAATATTGTTGGCCAGATTAACCAAAAGGTTGGAATCCATCTGTTAACAATCCCAACCTAACATTTTAACTTTCAACTGCAAACTCAAAATGGGTGTTATTGAAATGTTTCCATTCGAGTGCATTCGATAAATGGCTCATTATTACATCTTCCTATTCATGTTCATTATGCCATCTCATGTGAGATACAGTAACATCAGAGGCATATAATCTTTGAAGTCTCGGAGTTAGCGGGAAATAATACATCCGCTTCTAGGGTACTAATTTCTATTTCAAGTACACTTTCTAGGTTTGAACCTAAATTGACCACAAAATTTGTACTCTTATAATTCCACATCATCTCCCTAAAACAACATGCATCCCAAATTGCAACAATAAATTTTTTCAACTGGCAAACTAAAACCACTAATAAGTTTTTTCAAATTGTAAAAATTATCAACCATTGTATGATTAGGAGATAATGATTCATTATACCAAACAAGAATTTATCCAAACTTTAATAAAAAATATGCCCTTCATACTTTATGTTCAATATTTGAGCAATTGAAGATAATTAAGTCATGGTCTTATAATTAGGCCATAATTCTTGGTTAGCTGATTTTAGTAAGTCAAAAAGCTTTTTTACATTTAGGTTTGGTTCTTCTTCAAGATTTTCTATATTTTTTTGAAAGGTATAATCGGCTACATTATAAACCATTTGGGTGTAAGGATTTTCAGTTGTACCCATATTATTTGTTATAAATCTAGTCCCCCTTCAAACCCATCCACTTTTATTAACAAGTTTACTTTATTACCCCTTGAGGTGTTATAAATTAATGGCTCTCCATATCGTGTCCATTCAAAATAATTTGGAACTAACCCTTTTCTTAATAAATGGAGATTCACTTCATTAATAGGAAGAAAATGAATATGTTTGCACTTTTTACAATAACATCTGATCTTTGGACCATCCATAGATGAAGGTTGAGAACATGCATAGTGAATAAAAGCTTTAACTCCCTCAACAAACTCAGGATTAATGAAACCATCAAACGTTAATCGTCTATACATCTAAGATTTATCAACATTACTCATTTTTACAAAACTGTTATTTAAAAAAGTGATTTCATAGTTAGATATAATAATCATTATGGTAGTATCGATATTAATCTTACAAAACATTTAATCTTTACTTTACACATCATTAGATCCTTCATTTCCCCTAAGTTTCTAAAGGTTTGTGACCATTTCCCCTCCAAATTGAAACCAACCTATCTCACCATATGATTTCAAAATTAGAAAATTCAATCACAACCAATTCTACCTTACTGATTGGATAATCACCTCATTCTAGGTCAAAAGAACCTTATAACTATGTAAAATAATTTTTTATGAAAGATAAGGCTTTGATCTTTATTATCCTTAATATATCTTAATATATTATAAGCAACCTAAAAATGAACTATACTTGGCTTATCGATATTTTGACTTAATTGATGGACAACATAAGTGAGTATCAGTTAAATAAAATAATTTGCCAACCAATATCCAGTAAGAAGTGACATTAAGAAGTAAAAAAAAACACCTACACATTATTTTTCTAACTTTATATTAAAATAAAAATAGTGGAAATTGGTTTACAATAAATAGAATCAATTTCCTCAAGAAGATCAAAAGCACATTTTTTGCTTACATATATTAATTCCAACAATAAATCGATTAATCACATTGGAGTTTAAGTCTTTATGTTTGAATTAATCACCTACAAGTTCATTTCCAAATTTTAATTTTAAACAAGCACTATGATATGTGGCATTGTTGGACCACATGAATTGAGAAAGCAAGTTCTTGCTGACTCCTAAGCTAGTGGAATTTTTCACCGATAATCCTCATGGGAGTTGCATCACAAGTTTCCAGCCTATATATTTTCCTAGGGCTTTATTATGCAAAGAATTGTCATGTCAATTATGTGAATTTCTTATGTTAATACCAAGTTTGAATTAATCACATTGAAGTTCAAGTCTTTATGTTTCAATTTAAACAATGCCTAAACAAAAATACTTAGTCTATTAAACCCCAACCTAAAAACTAGTTAATCATTGTTAGAGATAAAATTGCAAAGAACAACACAAAACCAATCACACTGTAGACATTACTTAGTTGAACGACTTATATTGATAAATGGACAATCCCAAACTACAAAGAAGATGGATGAGGTTGGTCAATTACTGATGCTCTTCAACACAAAAACATGGCTTACAAGAAAGACAATAAATAATTAGCTAGTTTTTGATAAGTTTTGAATTGAGCATAGGTATAGATATGAATGAGTTTTAAGTTATGTATTGCATATTTTGTCTTTCTTCTACTAATATTTTCATATCCTACAACTTATAATATTGCTTAAGCCATTGAAGCCTCGATATTTGCTTGAAAAAGAACAATTAACCTCAATTTGATCATAACTATTTTTTGCAATATCACATATAGACAAAGACAACATATAAATTTTTTGCAAGATCATAACCATTATTATGTGAAAAACATTATTATGCAAAACCATTATTATGGACAAAGACAACAATTAACTTTATTTGTTTTTTTTTTGGCATAATCATTTTTTCATACACATTAAGTGTTTATTTTTTAAACCTCTAGTGAGATATGGAATTGGTTTCATGAATATCAAATGTTTATTTTTTAGCTCAAAACAACTCTAATGATAGGTATGGAATTAGTTTAACTTAAGGAATTGCGTTAAATAATTCCCAGAGTATTTTTATAAGGGCCAATCAATTATATGATGAGGCTATGTCTGAATCTTCACATGATCATATTGCAGTTCTTAAACGTTTACAAAAAAATATGTACTCATCTATCATCCTCTAAGTCCAAAACAAAAGGAAATTCATTTATGGATCTCATTCTAAACCTATAGGGTATAATACTCAAGGCAAAAATAGGCACAATTTTTATGCAAGATCATCTCAAAAGAACTTACAACCTCCTTTTTATTCATATAGTCCTCTTTATCATTAAAATTATATGAAACAAACTCACAATCATTATAGATCTCTTTATAAGCATAAAGGCATCATACTTACTCCCATTTAATATCAATCCTTATGAGAAACAAAAAAGCACCACATTTTCTCTAAATCACCATAAGTCATATTTTCATGAAAAGAATATATCATATGCTAATCAATTATTAGGCTCTACTTTCACACAAAGAGAACCCCAAATCCCATTTAATATACACCTTATAATAAACAAAGAAGCATGATAATTTCTTTAAATCACCATAGGTCATATTTTCATTAAAAGAGCATAACATATGATAAACCACTTGTTAGCCTCCACTAACACATAAAGAGAACTCCTAATCCCTCACATTTTGAAAAGAAAGCATTATATAACCCACATCCTCTAACTAAAACTAAAAATGCATATAAGTTATACTCTTAAATGTCTTTCTCATATAGTAATAACACTTTCAATTCTCATCATATGAAAAACCATTTTATGGTAATTATAAACATATCTATAGAAGTTTCTCTTTGAAATTATGCTTATGAAGTAGACTAAAAAAGATATGGGTTAAAAGAAAAATTAAGAACTAATCTCCAAGGACCAAGTTTGTTTGGGTACTTAGAATTGATTTTTTTTAATCTAGTAGGTCAGTATGAAGTTATATCAAATGAATACCACCGATTGGTATTACCTCTATGGATATTAAATGAGTAACATTAATGGAATCTCTAATAATTTATTTTAAAAATACACCAAGAGCCCTCGCACAAGTTAGATAAGGAAATTAGTACTAAAGGAATAACTACCAAATTAAGAAGAAAAGAAGATAACAATTGGTGGTACATGAAAGGCGGTAAGCACATAACAATTGGTGGTATATGAAAGGAGGTAACCACTTACAAGTAGCCAAAACGAAAAATGCCCAAGACATAAGTTGTAACAAGTCCCTAATAGCAACCAACATGATCCAACCAAAAAGAAATTAACTTCACTCCAAACAATCAATAAAACAACAGTTGTAAGAATAAAATAAAATCATAGAGTCATTATTGAAAGAGAGGGAAAACTATTATGATTCATCAAATTGAACTCTATACAACAAGTAGGATTCAATTATGAGTAACAAATGGAATTTATGAAATGGTCATCCTAGTGGCCTATTCACTTCTAATTAATCTCTTCCTAATATTGTAACGCATGGAATTTATGAAATGGTCACCCTCACTTGTTGAATATTACACTAAGCTTCTTTAATAAATAAGAAGTTAAATATGTCAACTATAAAAGCTTTGTTACCATCACCCTCTTTTATAGATAAAATAAGATATATAATATAATTACTGATGTATGAAGATGGAATAATATTGATAGAATGACTCTTGTAGAACATGTAAGTTTTTTTACTTTAAAGCATCAAAAGTCATACAAACTTCAATAACTTAATAAATATGGAGGAACATAATGGACACACATATGTAAGAGGTATAAGGTACTTTATAATATCATACTTATACATGCTAGTCACATTCTATTAGGAAGGGTGTGACAATATGATAGAAAATTCATCTATGATGGATTTAATAATAGGTACATCTTTACAAAGCTAATAATTAAATTACTCTTACATTCTTAATACCAAAAAAGGTATATGAAAACCAATTAAGATTAAAAAGAGACAATGAAGTCAGGATAGTAAGAGAGTTTGGGTCATGAAAAGAAATAGAGTAAAACCAAGAGTTCTAAAGAAAAAGAGAGAGATAAAGAAAAGAAAAATAGGCCAAGAAGGGTTTTAAAAAGAAAAGGAGTTAGTATCAAATGAAATAAAGAAGCAAGGGACAATATTTGCAAAGGAATTGATATTTAGAGTGCTTGTAATGATAATGAACATGACTCTTCTTTTTCAGGAATGTGAATTTTTTTATTGCATGAGAATGATGATTATGTTACGAAGGCCAACAATATGATGAGAGTTTTTTCCTTCATGACAAAAAAATATTTGTAAGATCATTTTGAAATGTGAAGGCTTACTTGCAAACTTATAGTAATACCAATATAAGTGAATTATACTTTTTAGTAGCTATTATAAAATTACTCTTTCTACTTAAATTAAACTTAGTTAAACGATCTCTTTTTTATTCTTTGAACTAAGTAATTTAATAAGAGTATTAGAAATTACATAGTTATCATGACTTGAGAGTTTATCAAACAAGTTAATGATAAAATTTTGATATGAGAATACATTAGAATTTTCTTTACATTAAAAGACTAATTGGCCTCTAAAATTTTGATGTGAGTTTTTATTATGCTTATTTATAGGCCATAATTATAACAATCTAGTTTATTGACCAAATATTATATATTAATGTAGAAACATATAATTTCATTTTAAGATGATTGTTTCTTATATGCTATTGCATCCATATATTTTCTTCAAAATGGAGAATAATACAATAGAAAAAAACCAAGTTTAAAAACATTATATATGGTACAGAAAAATGAATTTATGTATAAAACAATATCTTTGTGGCTATTCAAATTTTCAAAAAGAGTATAGGTGTTATGATCCTCTAACTCTAAAATTACATATAACTTTCTATGCCTCTTTTCATGAATATGAGCTATATTATTTAGAGAGAATTATAAACACCATCCCAGGGGAGAAATCTAGTTATATGAATATATTGGAAGAGGAGATAAGCTTTTAAAACTAAAAGTAATAGAAAAGTTAATTTAGAATAGATAAAACACGTTTTGATAACATTCATAGAATCTTTGTTCATTTAAAAAATGAGTCAAAATCATTATTAACTACGCACTTGCCTATGTTCATACTATTAAGTGAAATAATCATATATGAATTTTGATCCTTAGGTACTCTCAAACCTCATATATGATGATTCTTGTGAGACAAATACTATATGTAACAATTCTTTTGTTCTTTACGAAAATTTAACTTTAATATATCCAAGCCTAATCTTAAGGTTAATTTCAAAATCTAATCAATAATTCTATCTCTATTTATAGATTATCTAAATCATATGCATTTATTGTTACAATAATTAAATGTAGTTGGGTGTTCTCCTTCAAACTTCAATTTAGATGGAAGCATTGAAAGACATAAAGCAATGTTAGTTACAAAGGGGTATACAAAAAGTTATAAGTTAGATTTCTAAGAGAATATTATAGCTAAACCCAACATAATTTACATTCTCGTATTTATAATAACAAATCGAAGATAGCATAACAATATTTTGATGTTTAAAACACATCTCTTAATATGAAATTAGAATAAGAAATTCACATAAAACTACCATCAAAAGTGAAATATAGTTCTTCAATATACAAAAACAAAGTTTAATAAATTTAATAAATCATCGTATCATCGTATGGATTTAATAATCACACAAAGCGTGGTTTAGGAGGTTATGTTCAATGATAAAGACATTTATAATAAGTAAAGTAAGTTCATATCATCCTTTATTTATAAAACATAAAGAAGGGAATTTAATAACTTCAAACGTGTATGTTAGTGATATGGTCTTAACAGGAGATGAAGTTGTTACAAGAATATTTGGCTACAAGTTTGAAATAAATAGTATAAGATAACTTTTTGGGAGTTAAAATAAAAAGATCAAATTGAAAGTTTTTTCCTTCATAACAAAAAAATATTTGTAATTTTGAAATGTGAAGGCTTACTTGCAAACTTATAGTAATACCAATATAAGTGAATTACAAGTTTGGAAAATTTTCCAATTAAAACTCTAACAAATATGGGTCACTATCAGTAATTAGTTAGAAATTAATGTATTTATCACATATAAAGGCTAAATATAGCCTCTATTGTGATTTTTGTAAATTAGTTCATGCATGTAGCAAGTGAAGAACACATAGATGCAACATACCAAATATTAAGATACTTAAAAGGGGCTCCAAAAAAAAGGTAATCTTATTTCTAAAGTATATGTTTACAATTACAATTACTAGTACTATATATCTTTATATCTAATCTAACAAAGGGAATGATATAGTTAAAGGTATAGTTAACTAAAGTAAAATTACCAATCTAAAATAACAAAACAAACTAACAAAGAAACTCAAGCAACCAATTGATAAACATGACACAGATGTAAATTTGGCTGATACAAATTTCTAAGTTTTAAAACCAATTCATCGAACTTTCATTCCTAATAAAACTTTCATTAGATACTTGGTACGCTACACAAATTCATCCCTGATTTGTTTCAAAACAGCTATTTTTTCATTATTCACTAACAATAACACAGAACAACAAATAATGACCCATTAATAACCAAAATAAACCCTGACAACTCAATTCACAGAAATAAAACCAACGAACATAAAACCATTTAACAATAGAAAATGAAGCAGAAAAAATAAAACCTAATAGCAGAGACGACTAACCTCGAAAATGGAAGCAAAGACGATAGATGGACGGATGGAAAATAGGGGACGAACAAGTTAGACTGGTCAAAGATTGACGAAACAAAGAAGAAAGGAAAACAAAGAATAAATACGACAAAGGAGAAAAGAAGAAGGAGGAGGAGTCTGTCTATTTAATTGGAAGGAAAATGACCACATTTCCTTCCAATTTAAATAACATCGTTTTCTTTCCAATTTAAATGAAAATGACCTTAGATTCAATTTACTAACAAAAATTCTTTCTGTCGGTAAATTCTGTCAAAAATTTTAGCCGGGAAGCATTAGTGTCTATTTTTACAACGACATTCACTAGTCCATCGCTAAATTTCGTCGACAATGTTATCAGTAAAATATCCTTCTCTTTTAACGAAGAATTTTTTCTTCTGTCGCTAATTTAATATAGAATTTTTCTGTGGATAATTTTTCATCTATATTTTATAATTTTCTTGTAGTGATAGGTAATATTACTATTTCCAATTAATTTTGTACTTGTAACCTTATGATGCTTCTAACCTTAATGAAATTTTTCATAGTGGTAGAGGCATAATTGGTAACTTTGAAATTCTATGAACTTTTGGCTTTGATGTAGTATTCATGTAATCATTTAGTCCATAGATATTGCTTGTCCTCTATAAGTCTCCAAAGCCTCTTGATGAGCATTAATAGGTTGAGAACTTTTGAAGGTACCACATTCAGTCCCCCATGGTTTTTAGTAATGCATATCTCTACTTATTTGATGGTGGCTTTATATCAATCTTCATTGCTACCAAACTAAGGAAACTTTTTAAGTGATTAATTAATGGAATTGATTACAGCTTGAGGTTATGCCCTATAAGATGCCTATTACATATTGATGGAGTTAAGCTCTACTAGCTAATGATAGAGCTTTCATCATCTAGATTGAAATTCTAACTTGAATTCTCTCAACTAAAGGTTTAAAGTCTCCATATGAGGTTTTGGATGAAGAAATAGGGATTCCAAGGTAGGTGATTAAAAGTTGCTATTTGGAAAAGCTCGTATGGAGGTGATTAGATGCGCTGGATATCTAATAATATGAGAAATGTAAAAAGCACTCTTATCACAATTGGCCTCAAGTCTAGACATTCTAGTGAACATTTTCAAAGCTATCATTAAAGCGTTAATTAAAATCAACTTTAGAGAGCAATATCAAGTCATCTACAAAGCTCAAATTAGTGAAGCCCAGTTTTTTACGTCTAGAATAGAACCTGAAATGTTTAATTCTCTCCACCACTCGTTTAAAGAGTCTGTTGAAGACCTCCATGACCAGCACAAAGAGGTAAGGAGAATTGAGATCTCCTTGCATTATGCCTTTACTACTTTTAATGGTTCTTGTAGGCTTATCATTCACCAATAAATTGAATGTTAGAGTTGTGACACATTGCTGCATCCATTTTATAAAATTTTTAGGTAACTTTATTACTTTCATGAAATTCATAAAAAAGAACTATTCTACATTGTTAGAGGCCTTCCTAAGGTCCACTTTGAGTAAACAATTCTTACGCTTTTTCTTCCTTGAGTAATTATTTAGAAATCCTTACATTAAAAAGATGTTGTCACCAATTGTTCTCTTAGTGATGTAAGCCCCTTGAGTTTGATCTATATGATTGAGTAGCAATTGTTTTATTCATTCTACTAGGACCTTGGATATTATTTTATAAATTGAATTACAACATACAATAGGGTGAAGGTCACTGAAATGTTTCTGTTCACCTCTGTTAGGAATCAATTTGACGAAGGTTTTGTTGATTTCATTAAACAATTTCTTAATTTTGAAAACTTCTAAAATTACATCTAGGACTATCTTCTTAGTAAGTGGATATGTTTTGATAAAGAAGTGGATGTTTAAGACACTTGGACCTCAAGCTTTTAGAGGATTGAGTGATCTTACCACATCTTTAATTTTCTGGAATATTACTGGTTTAGACAGAGTCTCCTTCATTATTCTTTTTACTAAATCAATGGAGGACTGAGGATTAGTAAGAGCAACCATAAACTAGTGCTTAGTAGCTTCCTCAAGTACTACTTTTAATCAGTAATTATATGCTTGTCCATTCCTATTTATACTTTTTCTTAACGCAACAGCTTTATGAAAGAAAGGGGAGTTCATATCACCACCTTTGAGCCATAAAACTCTGGATCTACATTTCATTAAGACTAATCATAGGTTAAGGCCTTGGAAAAGTTAATTAAAGTTTGCTTCTCGTGATCTTGAAGAATTTTGGATGTAATATTGGAATTTAATTTAGTTTGTACTAAGTTTAAGGCTATCTTGGCATTATGAAGTAAGCAATGAGTATTCCTTATGCTTTCCCCGTGCAGTTGATTAAGATGATCCTGAATGATCTTCATTTTTTTTATAAATAAACCTTTTAGTGCTAGAGATATCAACCCTAATTCCCTTTCAATTAGATTCCTTAAAACCTTTTAGGATTACTAAACCTTAAGGGTACTTTGATACTTATAGATTCAGCTTTAGTGAAGATGGGAGAGTGATTAGATAAACTTGGTACAGGGAATAAAGTGAACCAATTGGGGAAGAATTTTAAGTTGACCACATTATTATCTAGCTTTTTCTTGATGAAGTTTGCACCCTTCTCATCATTATTCTAGGTGAAAAAATTGCAACTATATGAAATATCAGTAACTTAAATGTCTGTTAGACATTGTCTTAAATCAAGACAAGGTTTCTTAGAAGATTTATGCTTTTTAGCTTCTTTAGGTATAATGAAGAGTTAAAATTGCCATTTAATAACCATAGAATTTGTATATTAACTATTATGTCTTTAAGTTTATTCCATAGATGGGCCCTCTAAGCAATTATTATGAGCATATATGAAGGAAATTGAATAAGACTTTTTGGTGACTTTGTTTATAACTTTGATATGGATGACTTTGTTAGTAATATAGATGACACAAACCTCCAATGATCGGCTATTACAATTGGATGGTGTGAATGATAAGTAACCTCCTAATAAGTTTAGATTATATTATCTTTTTCTAGATAACTAAGTGTGTTTTTATGTATTTTTGTGTTATTATTAATGTTTATGTGTATTCTAAGTGTTTGTTTGGCTTAGAGTAAGAATTGGATCTTAATTTTTTGTTTGGAAAGATGCTTAAGAGTGTTTAAAACCAAGAAATTGAAGAATGAAGAAGATGGAGGAAGCTTAAAGGTGTCACGATCATTCACAATCAAGGGAACACGATCATGACTCTAAAGTCATGATAGTAATAAAGGCTTTTCTAGGTGTGAGTTTTTAGTGTTTTGAGGTTCGGGGCTATTTTTGTAACTTGATAAAGTGAGGAAATCCTAGACACAACTGTAGAACCCTAATGCACTATAAAAGAATATGAAAAATACCCAAAAGAGGCAGTAGCCACTATATCAAAGAAGATCAAAAGGGGACATCAATAAGTGCCTCAAAGAAATTCCAGATTTCTAGTTTAAGACATAAACTAGTATTCTTTCTTTTTCCTTTATTGCTATCATTGTCTTAGATGTTTATTTAGATTTCTAAGATGTTTAATATAATTATGGGTTTCTATATCCCTGTTAGGGATTGTTCTTGAATTTTTATGAATCTAATTTCTTATTAAATTCAATACATTGATGAATGTTTGTGATAATTATTGTGCATATTTGAGAGAGTGAATCAAGTCATTAGTGTTAAGGTGTGCAAAAAGATTTGGCAACTTAATAAACCCACATTTATCAGATTAATGAACACCTGAAGAGAGATATTAATTATGAAATTAGTTATCTATAGGATTGCTTTAGATTTGATTGAATAACTTAGTAGTAGTTTGTGAATCGAGAGATTACAAATTTATGATTATCAAATTCAATTAAGGCTACTTGATTAGATCTTAAAAGAGAGTAATCAAAGCTTGAGGATATCTTGGATCAAACATAAATTTAATCAACAAGACTAAGGAAAACAAAATAAGGATACAATAGTTCCTAAGTCTTCAACTTTGATCAATATCAATTTCATTTACAGCTCACTTATCAATTCATTAATTATTTCGTTTTATTAGTTGTTTTACTTTTAGTTATTTATTTTAATTCAATTCAATTAATTTCAGTTATTTATTTTAATTCAATTCGATTCTTAGTACCTTAGACAAAGTTCTTATTCAAGTTATTAGGTTTTTATCCTCCTCGTGGCAACGATACCTTTTAATACTACAATATACAATCTGTATACTTTTGGTATTAAGAGTTTTATTATTATATAAAAGTTGCTCAATAAGTTTTTGATGCCATTGTCAAGGAATTTTAGGATCTTGTACGATTTGAATTACTTTGATATAAGGATTTAATACTTTTCTTATATGAGTACAGGTACCTAAAAATAAATATAAATAATAAAAATATAATAGTTTATAAAGGAAGTCGAAGATACGACAACTCTAGAGTCTAGACATCCCAAAGCAAGAATGAGAAATCTGAAGAGCTAAACACCAATAAGCAATAGAAAGAAAGATAGTGGAAGAATTAAATTATGCAGAGTAGCAAAGACACCCTTATGGACTTCATAAGGCCAAGGTTCAATGTTGATTATCAAGGAATTACTTAACCACCAGTGCACATAGCATATGACATATTAGAAGAGATGACAAACAATAGTTGTCTTTGGACATCGGAATGAAGTAGACATCAATCAACCTTTTAGGATCCAAAAGGAATGATTTTTGTATTTAGTGACAGAATTACAGATTGATGTTGTTAACTTAACCAAACAATTAAATAGCCTAACAACCACCTCTTTCTCTCCACTTAAAGCAGTACAAATGTGAGCTATGTAGATAAGAGATCCATATCACACTTGATTGTTTCCTAGTGAAAAACAAAAACGTGAAATAATTCAACCTTATGGGAGTATAATTTGATCGAGGAGGTAATAATCATTACTTGAACATGTAAAATCCTAGGTGGAAAAACCACATAAAATTTTCTTAATTTAACAATACAGGAACTCAATTGAGAAATCAAGGTCCATCAGGATTTCAAGACAAGTATAGTGTAAATGATTCAAAATTAGACAAGCTCACAAGTATGGAAGAGGCCTAGAATAGGATGGAAGGGTAATTTGAGTAAGTAGCGAAGACTCATGCTTCTTCTATTCACAATCTAAAGGTTTAAGTGGGCCAATTAGCCAATTTATTATCTATAAGAAGTGTGGTAAGCCTCCTAAGCAACATAAAAGCAAATCCAATTAAGTAATTTAAGGCTATCGCACTTAAGAATGGTAAAAAGCTAGAAGAAAACGCTGAAAAATAAGCTAAACCCCACCTTGTAAAAGACAAAGAGAAGAAGAAAGAGGACGAAGCTAAGAATAAGGATCATCCCTATTTTCCTTTTCCTCCATATCCACAAAAAATCTCATTCCATAAAGACTTCAAAAGAACAGATTGGATATAAAAATTGCAATGTTTGTGGAAAAGCTGAAGAAATTACAAATTACCTTGCCCTTTGAGGAAGCTTTGGAGACAATATCTCAATACATAAAATTTATCAAAGACATCTTATCAAACAAGCAGACTTGGATTGATAACCAAACAGTCTTTATGATGAAAGTTGTAGCTCCATAATTACCAACCATGTGCCCTCAAATTTGAGAGATCCAAAGAGTTTTACTATACCTTAATAAGGTATTAAAGAATCCAAAGGAGACCAGCTCGTTTATGAGAATTGATGTAGTTGAATCTTCAAAGGATGAAGAAGAAGAAGAGGAACAGATGATCCAGGACATAGAGCTTGAAGAATATAAGGACATCCCTATTCAAGAAGTAGAAGCAGAAGAGGGAACGAGGTTGATTACAGAACAAGAGCAGTTCACCTTCTTATAGGACAAATGGTTGGATTCAATATACGACTCAGGGAGTTTCATCATTCCCTATTTTACTGACAGTTTGTTACTGAAAGGGAATTATTGAACTTGGTTTTGTTAATTTGATTTATTATGTCCTTCTCACTATCTTGCAACATACAACTTATTTACAGGCTACTAAACAGCCATGTGGACAAAAGGGTGGTAGCAAACCACTTATAATAGACCCAGATTGAGGGTAGAAGGTAGAGTACATCAAGCTAATGTCGTAAAAGAGGCACTACTTAGGAGGCAACCCAAGAATTAGGATATTTTTATTTTATTTTATAATTTCATTTTACTTTTGGTATTTTATTTTTTATATTTATTTTGTAAAGATTGAATTGCTGGAATTTTATAGCATCAAGTGTCTCTGAATTCCATCACCCACACCATCACTACCTCAATCTTAATAAGTCTTCTTGCTCTTATTTTCTTTGTAGTTAATTATCTTTATTTGTATTACTATGTTTTCCAGATTGAGGACAATGTGATATTCACGTGTAGGAATGTATATGCAATTACATATCATGTGTGAGTGAATTTTGGATTTATATATATATCAATTGTATATGAAATTTGCATTTGTATATATTATCAATTGTGTGTGAATTTTGTATTTGAAATTGTATAATTTTTTTATTATGTTGGCATTATGATGTGTGAATTATGTAAATGTGTCAGTGGCAAGAATTGAATGAAATTAGTTTAGCTTTGAACATAGTTATTTAAATTGTAAAGGTATAGTAACTTATAAATTTTATATTATAAGTGTTTTTTGGGATGAATATGTATGTTAATTAGGATATGACTCGTAACGCGATTGTCCTGTTAAATCTAGAGAGCTTGTTCTAAGTTTTTTGATAGTTAGGTTTAGTTCAAGAGATTGTTCTAATTAAACACAACCTAAGGGAAAACCGAGGTTAACAAAGTTTTTTATTAACCTATAATTAATAGTTTATAAGAGAGGCGTGAAAACAAAAATTCAATGAAGTATGCTTAATTGTGTATAGGATGAGGTTGAATCAAGAACCGGATTCCGAATCCATTCGTCATTTTTATCACTTATGACTGTTTTTTTAATTTGTTTTTGTTAGTTTAATTTCAATTTATTTTGTTATTTGAATCAAACCAAACCCCTTGTAACCTAAACACCAATTCTTTTCATTCTCTTAGGTCGTGTTTAATTAAAACACATTCTTTAATTAAACTTAGCTATCGAACAACCTAGAACAAGCTCTCTAGATTTAATAGGACAGTCACATTACAACTTAGGAAAATAGATTAATCAAGGCAACGACCACATAAGCTCAGGTCATTTAACCAAGGTTACGTTATTCCTAATGATTCGACACCATTATTTATCGTAAACAAATCAGAAACACAATGATTACGTATTATATTCAAGATTCTAGTAATGGGTTCATATACAAAGAATGCATTTAGATCACCTTTAAACAAATACCCAGTCAATAGACATAGGATAACATAAACAATCCCTAAAGAGAGAATGATTTAACATTATAGAATGAACATAAGCACAAAACTATTCTTCGGCTTTGATTTCACCTTGAAACTAAATTGAGGAAGCTTAGCCCTCTATAGGTCTCTAAAGACTGGTGCTCTGCCCTTTATTTTCTTCTAAAACTGATCTATCTTTTTTTAGCCGCTCAAATGTCTGTTTATAAAAAAAGTTAGGGTTATGGGAAAGTCTATGGTTGGGTGCATGATTATGTATCCAATTGTGCACCACCAAAAATACTAATTTTCGTGATCATGCACGATTGGATACACACGTATCCAACCATGTAAGTCCAAAAATGCATCTTCTTGTGTGTACACAGTCGTGTATCTTTTAGATCATCTTGAAAACCTCATTTTCTTACATTTTCTTGTCCCATCTTCACTCTAATCCTTCTCCTTCTTGTTCCAAATTGACAATTAAATGTGAACATCAAGAGGATGGCTAAAAAAATGTGCTTTTAACTCACTTTAGCTCTTATGCTTCCAAATTGTACCTAAAATCAAATATGAACCAAAATGAGTCTCTTAAACATTTCATAGCATTAACTACTAAGTGTTATGGAATAAATGTATAAACAATTAAGCACATATCAACTCCCATGGAGGCTAGATTTTAATCATGCATATGGCAACTAATACTTAACAATTTGGCATTAGCAACAATGTTCGTCAAGTAAATGAGGTAAACAATTCATCTATAGAACGTCGTTTAGATAAGCTAACATCCTTTGTTAGGCAAATTGTTGTAGGATAGGAATAAATGAAAGTCTATGGTATATGTGTAAATACAAACCATCCAAAAGATGGGTGTCCAACTTTGCATGATGGAAACAAGGAGTACGTAAATATTTTAGTGGGAAATTTTGCCTAATAATACAACCCATTTTCCCAAACCTATATAACCCAGGTTAGAGAGATCACTCAAACCTAAGTTATGGAGGAAATAAGCAGCAAAACTACTTCGTAAATAGGTCATAGGGTGTACAGACCATAAGCCCTCTCTTCTACCTCAAGTACATTTTTGGAAGATATAGTTAAGTCTCTTGCAACTAGCACTTTATAATTCTAATAGGAGGCATAGTAGTTTCAGTAAGAAACCAAATCTAAATTTTAGGAGATAAGGTCTAACATTCAAAAGTTAGAGAACTAGATGAGCCAGATGGAAATGGCAACAACCATTTAAAAACATAAAGAGGAGGAAACCTACCATTACGACCTGAGATAAATATGAAGAATATTAGTGCAATCACCTTGAGGAGTGATATAAAGCTTGAGGATCCTTGAGAGGGCTACACAAAGGATGACTAGTGAAGAAGAAATTAAGAAGTATCTTAAAGGAGAAAGGAATATATCATCTAACTCAAAGGTAATGATGAATCTCGACTTGTTGTTAAGATTAACCCTCCACCTTTCTTTAGCAAGTTAGCAAATTCAAGCAAGGAGGATAAGGATAAGGAGATTTACGGGACTTTTCAGAGGTTGAGGTGAACATACCACTGTTAGATATGATCAAGTAAGTTTCGAGGTATGTAAAATTCCTCAGGGAATTATGCAACAATAAGTGGAAGTTAAGAGGTAATGAAATGATTAGGATGAGTAAATTTGTTTATGTGGTCTTTAAAAGAAAATAATTCCCCAAGTGTAAGGACCTAGGTATGTTTACCATTCCTTGTAAAATTGGTAACACTATGATTAAACAAGCCATGTTAGATTTAAGAGCATCAATTAACGTTATGCCTCATTCCATTTACACTTCTTTAAACTTAGGCTGGTTGAAAGAAACTATTGTTATTATATAATTGACTAATCGTACTAATGCTTACCTGATGGGGTCATTGAGAATGTGCTTGTGTAGGTGAATAAACTAATATTTCCTATTGATTTTTATGTGGTAGATATGAATGATGAAACTTTTATAATTTGATACCTATCTTAATAGGGAGACCATTTCTTAACATGACCCAAACTAAGATAGATGTTTGTGAGGGTACCTTTACGATGGAATTTGATGGGGAAGTTACTCATTTCAATATTTTTTATGTGAATAAGCACCCCCAAAATGACCATTCTATTTTTGCGATTAATGTGATTGACCATTCATCACTAGAAGATTATGAGCAGAAGTATATGGATAAACTAGAAACAGTTTCAACTAAGGAGAAGATCAAAGCTTTCAACGTCTTAAGAAAAACCTTTATTGTTAGTCACAAAGTGTTTCTTTGTTGCTCTAGATATAAACTATTTCTGCATTTCTATGGTACAGTCCTTTTGTGATTACTAATGTCATTTCTACAGTGCAGTAGAGATTAAAAGTTTGGAAACAGGGAAGACATTTAAAGTGAGTGGTCATCTACTCAAGCCTTATCCTGAAGAATTTTAAGTGGAGAATGCAAAAGTTGTGATCCCTAGAAATCAAAAGTTTATAATGTAAGGAAGAAAATAAGAAGTCAAGCCAATGAAAATAAACAAAGATGCTACTTAGGAGGTAACCCAATGGGAGTTTGTTCCTTTTCCTTTATATTTTTGCATTAGTTGTTTTTACTGACTGCCTAATTTCTTACATTTAATGTTACATTGGGTACACTATAAGTTTTAAGTTTGGGGTGGGGAAATATTTGTTTTAAGTTCTTTTGGGGTGTTTTTATGTTCTTTTTGCATGTTTTTTTAAAGAAAAACAAACATCACTCTTTTATATTGCTTTTAAGACTATATAGTTATAACTAGATAGTAGAATTAACTAGAAAATTTCATGGCAACTTGGGATGTATTTTTAATCTTGTGATTGGTCAATGTATGTTTCTTTTAGAAGAGTAGTGACTAGTGGGTAGATATAAGCTAGTGAGATTTTGCATCTTTTAGACTGACACATCTATATAAATCTTATTGTCTTTTATTCATGTGCGACCATTATGACATGTACATCTTGACTTTACCTTGATATTATATTCTATACCACATTGTGTCATGTGCATTATCAAGGAAATGATATAGGCATTCTTTGTTTTATAAGCTACATTAGCTAAATAGCATACCTGGTGACATGATTTATCATATTATTAAGCCCCTTGAGATTTATTAGCCTTTTCTTTTTATGCTAACCATATTATGAGCCTTTAACCTAACCAAATTTCTTACCTAAGCCTTAAAGCTAGTGGAACATTTGTGATTGTTGATGTTAATGGATGCACAAGAGCATAAGTATGGGGGTGTGCATATATACGCGTTGGTTATAATTGATGGAATGTGATTTTTATCTCTTATCATTAAATTCCATCATTGATGTAGTTTCTTTCAATTTTTGTCTTTAAAAAAGAAAAAATTACAAATAAAAAAGAAGTTATTAAGGAGGAAAGTCACATGTTTTGCAAAGTAATTCATGTTAGTCTTTCCCCCTAAAGTTGTATAGAAAGGGTTAATTGATTATGGTGCAAATAAGGGAGATGTTGTTGTAAAAGGTCACTCCTTATAGTTACAATTTATTATTTATCATTAATTTTTGTGAATGATTTCTTCAAATTGTTTATACTTCAAGTAGTTTATGGTGTCATGGCTTGAATCTAAATTATGAAACAAAGTTTTTGCATTCATCATAGTTAATGGTATCCAATTTTGGGTGGATGTCAATTTTTGCACTTGATACTCCATTGAGTTTTTTTCCCTTCACTAGTTTTAATGGCTTTTGATCTACAGTATCCAAATACTACTCACCTTAACCTTTTTTCCCATTATAACCTTAAAAAGTCCATTTATTCATGATTATGTATGTGAACATTTTTTTGAAAGATAAATAAATGAATATCATTGAAAAAGCCAGAAAAGGTAGTCAAGGTTTGCATAAGATTATAAATACAATATATATGAAGCTATAAGAATAGAAAAGCCAATCCTTCTAGCAAAGCTAGAACACAATCTAAATTAGCCAAGACAAGATTACACCAGACCCCAATTACTTTTCACAGAAGAGCTTAGAGTATCAATAGCTTGATTAGTTATTAGAATCTCTCTGATCCAACCACAAGTTCTATTAGCGACAACATATTTTTCAATGTGTACATCCCTAAAAAAATTTTGGTTTATTTCAAACCAGATCAAGTAGATTAAGCAATTTATAATCAGACTCAAGAATTTCCTATCTTCTCCCATCCTTTTATAACGATTTTTAGCCCAAATCAAAATGTTATCCTAGTCACTTACAGGACAAACTAGATTCATTTTAAGTAGCATCCTTGCCCAAACACAAGAAGAGTACCTACATTTAATGAATAAGAGACTACAGTTTCAAAAGGATTGTTACACTAGACACAAATATGATCATTACTTCCCTTCAATCTATCCTTGGTCTTCAACCTCTGTCTAGCTTCTAACCATGTGACAAAAGAAGCCTTAGGCATTAGGGATCCTTTCCACACTATATTATACCAAGGTACATTGGGATAATGAGGTCTAATAGCTTCCAAGCAAAAGGAGTTGGTGAATTCACCATTAATTCTAGTAGAACAAATTAGTTTATCCTTGATGGATGATATAGGTAAGTATCCTAGAAGAAAGTCCTAAAACCTGTCGATTCCTTTTCTTGTAATCTTCTACCCATTATTAGCAATAAGATGAGAGGCCTTAGCTTTGATTGACCATTTTCTTACTAGATTGAGCAACTAGTCTCTATTGATCAAACGTGTATAAAGTTTCCAGTTGTCAAACCAAATCAAAGAGCCTTCTCCATCACCAATATTCATTTTGATGAGGGAGTAGATATTGAATCTCTACCTTAAAATGTTGATGAAAGACCAAGAATGTACAGTCTTCTCTTCTAACTTCCAAAAATTGAAATTGCTTAAGTAGTAGACATTTATACATTTATTCTATAGAGCCTCTCTATCATTAAGAAGTTTCCAATTTCTCTTGACAATTATTTTGGTTTAAATTAACTGAAAGGAAATAAGCCCCAACCCTCCTTCTTGCTTTCTTTAGCAATTAAGGTCCCATTTCATCTTATTCCCCTTAGAATCTTCTGCTTTTTCTGACTAGAGGAAGTTCTTCGTGTATCTTTCAATCTCTTTAATGATTTTCTTTAGAAGGACTAGGTGTGAGCTCCAATGGTAGTGTAAGTTAAGAAGTGAAATAATTAATTAAACCCTCCTATGGTAGTGGAAGTTGTTAAGAAATGAAATAATTAGTTGAACCTTCCCTACTTGAGAAAGAAATCTACTTTTCTAAGCATTAATCTTGCTTTTATATCTCTCCAACAACATCAAGCAATCATGGTACTTTAGCTTCTTGGATGAAATAGGTACCCCCAGTTATTTGAAGGGAAGTGTTTGGATATTCAAGTTAAATATATCCTTTAAGGTATCAACATTAGAGACATCCAAAGAGAATTAAATCTTACTTTTTTTAAATTTGAATTTATATTCATAAACTATAGTTTAACTATTTACAACATTATAATGAGTTCACCGTAGGGAAAAAAACTGAAAACATAATTACATAAAACTAGCTCAACATATATAAAACAAATTAGTCATGCATAGTAGCAGAAGTTTAAAAATTCTATCTTAGTTTCATTGTGGTTAACAATTCATTAGTTACTTCCTTTGCTGTAGCAAGAGCTCTGATTTTATTAATAATGTTTATCAATAGTTGGTATTTGGTTATCTCATTCCTGATAAATTCCTTTATTTCGCTTCCTTATATATTGTATGTTGTAATTATGAAAGCTACCTTAAATAACTACCCATCCTTCTTTTATTACTTGGAGATTCAAACGATCCAATTCGGCATTGCATTTCACTCATAAGAAGTGCAGTAAGATTCTAATTTATGTAGTATTTGGCTCCACACTGCTTTTGAATAAACACAATTGAAGAAAAGGTGGTTACTTTCTTCAGCTGAGAGCTTGCATAGCATATATGTTGGATCAAAGCTATCATGACATCTATTTTTAGTACTTATTCAGTGTTTTATGACTAATCAGGTGATCATTAAGGCCTTGGATCTTAGATTTTTCTTCTAAAGAATTTGGGACCATGGCACCACTTGATGTTCAACTTGGAAGATATTATAGCAGGATTTGTTAGTGAATAATCTGGTGGTATTAGCTCTCCAAACAATCTTATCCTTATTACAGCTGCTACTGATTACTGGGAAGTGTTGAAGGATCTAATCAAACCCTCTAAAGTTACCAGTCCATCTCACTTCAGTACTGAATGAGGAGGCTCTAGCAGTGAAAGGGATTTGATTTTTAAGTTATGTTAATTCATTCCTCTAAATCAATAGAATGGATTCAGTCTAATTATCATACCACAACCATAAGTTGTCTCCCTTTCCCAATTTGTGATAAATCAATAGGTAAATGAGTTTAGGAAACTTCAGCATCGGTGTGAGAACCCAAGAACAACCCCTAATCATTTTCATCTGCCAGAAACTGTGAGTGTTGAGGTATGTTTCGTGGATCCACTTGATCCAAAAAACATTTCTATCTATATGGAGTCTCCAAATTTTTTTTGCAAAGCAACAACTTTTGCATGATTGAGGGAGAGATAATGCCCAAACCTCTATGTTTTTTTTTAGAATTGTAACTTCATTCGACTTTACTTTTGCCTTCTTTGCATTATCCATTAAACCATATCAAAGGAAAGATTTAATTGTTTTGTCGAGTGATGTGCCAAACAAAGTTTTAAAAAACTTAGGCTATCCTACTCATAAGTATACGAGATAATTGTAGTCAAATACCCAAGGTCAACTTCTCAAGGAGGTAAAATTGGTTCACTCAAATTAACTTTGAATAAAAATAAAAACCAACGCAATCTTAAATAGTCTATCTTGATTTGTTGAGTAAAAGGTTTTAAAGAAAATTAAGCAATTAAACTAAAATGTAAACTAATTTAACTGGAAGCAAGAACAATTTCATCTATCGGTATGGAAAAATCTTAGGAAATTAACTTCACTAATTTAATCTCCTATACATGACTAAGGGGAATTAATTGGACAATTGCCTTATTAAAATTACTAATGGGTTTTAAAATCTATTCAATAATAAACTAAATCTAACTTTCGTATTTGACAAGTTTATCATCCAAATCAATTATGTAATCCCAACTAATAATTATCCACTTAAGTTAATCTATTGTTAATATATTTTTAATTCATAACTTAAGCGTCTATAGTCTCTTATTATAATGTTAAACTTCTTCTCTCGATTCTTCATCTAACATCAAAAAGATGCAAAGTTTGCCCACATTAATACATCTAATAAGCTCAGAAACTATAGCAAATAGTAAGACAATAAAATAGTCCCTTCATCATGCATAATCGACTAAATTAGCTACATTAATTCTCAAGATTAAATAGTTAGCCCGTTATGGAATAAACAAAGTTCATCATCTTCATATACTTCAATCCTATAGTTTACAGTGACAAAGAAGCATCAAAGTAATAAACAGAGTAAATAATTGAAATAGACTATCAAAGTAACAGAGGAAATAAGTCCAATGAAACAAGTTTAATAATGCAACAGAAGATAAAATAAGAATGAGCAAACAAATGGACTATCAGATGGAAGTCAGTGGTGGATCTCCTGTCAAGCTCAACCTCTTTGGCATTGCTCTCGCCTTCTCCCTCTGTTTGATTCTCACCCAGAAGATCAGCTTAAGCTCTCGCTTTCTACCTCTGCTTTAAGCTCCACCTCTATTGTTTTTCCCTCTTGCCAACCTAACTATGTTCTTTGTTCTTTGTTCTTTTCTCCGCCTCCACCTCTCTTTTAGTTTCATTTTTTTAGTCTCAATCTGTCCCCCCCCCCCTCCAGCCTCTATTAACCTTTTTATTTATAATGCGAGTTTAGGTTTAGGTTTACAGTTGTCAAAACCTGCATTCGTTGACATGTAATATTAAACTAATTACAGAAAATATTTGTCACACCCGTGACTGTGGGAGTCACGAATATGACTCACTTACCACACCTGTGACTATGGTAGTCATAGGTGTGACTCCTTTGTCAAGCCATTAAAATGTAAACATAATTTACATCCAACATTCCTTCTTTCATGCATAATTTTCTTGTTTTCATGCAATATTAACAAGACACTCCAGTCAACATTCACGCAACATCCACACAATTTTCACTCAATTCATTTCAAATTTGAATTAAAACGCCAGAATTTGTAACCAAGTTTAAGATAAAAATGCAAGAAAAATCAATAGAAATTAGACAAATCAATTCCCCCATACGTAAACTATGCTTGTCCCCAAGCAAAATAAAGAATACTATATTATACAAGAACAAACAATGAAAACAACAATTTTCCCAAATAATAGTAACTTATAATACTCCATAAACAAACTATTCTCCGTATGCTTAGCCAAAATTAACAAGTACTTCAACTCAAAGTCCATTAACAAGTGTGATAGACACTCACTTCACTCTCCATCCTCTCATGCATTCAAAGGTAGTATATATTCACTCATCATTCATTTCATATAAGGCATCCACCATAGGCTTGCTTACTAATCCAATCTCCACTACTCATATCAAACACAAACATCAATCTGAAGGTCTTTATTTTGGTTATAATGGTGTCGGGCTAAGGGTAGGAAAAGGAAAAATCATAGTTTAAAACTACAGAACAAATTGAGCATTTAAAATAATACAAAATAATGAAGAATAAAACACTCAATTCTTTCCTCTCATTTGACAAGGTTATCACTCCCCGTTTTATGTCTCTCCTCTTTCTTTCATTTTTTAGTTGTCTTCTCTTCCCTTTGTTTCTTTTCTATTTCTTTCTATTTTTATTTTCTTCCTTTTTTTCTTTTTTCAATTATTTATTTATTTATTTATTTAAAACAAGGAAATCAAAAGAAGAAACATATAGAAGAGAGATAAAAGTTGTTATAACCATACTCATTCCTGATGTAATAGCTAATTATATGCTATGATCCCCCACACTTATTCATGCAATTACTTCCTAAACCTAAGAATATCATTTCAAATGCTCAACTTGCCTTATAGTAGGTACAACAAAGATGATAAATAATTAAATTAAAGGCTCATGTTTTGGGTTTAAAGAAAGAAAAGGTTTGTTAAGCTTAAAACACTACAAGAAAATTGCGAATTAGCGTCGGAATATTACTGACGACAAACATTCCGTCGCCATTTACCGACGATATTTAAGTAATCCGTCGGGGAAAACTAATTTTTACCGACGGATAACCATTCCGTCGGCAATGTTGTAGGGGAAAAT
>JANQAP020000173.1:813425-827086 GCA_026874005.2 Erythroxylum coriaceum
TTGTCCAACCGGACCTTGAACTGACCAGGTGGAAAGTAAGAACCTTACTAGCTATCGGATGGCATTGCGATACTATTTTGATACATGGAGAAATGGGTCCAATTCCATCCATAGAAGGGTATACATGACGCAGTCATCGGAGAAGAAGAGTTCCCAGGAAGTAATAAGAAAGGCTCCGGCGGAACAATTTGCACCGTTGGCTTCAACGTTTAGGAGGAGACTGCTAGCTGGAGTTGGTTCAGCTTCTCTAGTGGCTGTTGGCGCAAATTTCGCTGGACTTACCAGCTTTTTTCTGGGGTTATCCCCAGAAAGCGCTCGCAATCTCAAACTTGATGTGCTTTACCCCATTAGAGGGTATAGCCGTTGTATTGACACAAACGAAGGATTCGGTTAGTAAGTTCAATAACATGTCCTTGAAACCAGAGTGAAGTTCTTATAGGACGCACAGTTGTATATTCATTGTAGTTTTTAAGATTGTGTTTTGGACTAAAGAAGAGTTTTTGGTGCATTTTTAAGGATAGAATTCATATACCCAGCAAGCTGGGTTGGCGATCAAAGGCTACTGTATCGTGCAGCTGAGAGAGAAGAATATGATAGGTCACTTGACCCTCCTCCCATAGCTGCTCAGAAACCCGATGGCCGGCGGCGAAAGAATGTAAATGAGCCAGTTGTTGCATTTGGTCCACCAGGTTCAAGTGGCGAGCTCAATGTCAGTGTCATTGTTTCACCTGTTCCTATTGATTTCTCGTGAGTAACTATGTTCGTATTGTCAAGGCACGTGAACAGGGAATTAAAAAACTTGGAAACAGAATCTTTGTCACTGGATTTTAACAGCTTGACATTGCCTTTCTAGGTTTGAAGCATTTGGAGGTGCTAGGGAAGTGGGAGAGGTCATAATTAAAACGGTCACAGGATCTGGACAACGATCCGACTTGAAAGGAACACTGATAGGAAGCAGGTCAAGGGTAGGATCAGTGGCCTCTAGGCGGAATGTGAGGTATTACGAGCTAGAGTTCACAGTTGAAAGCCCCAGATTTAGACGTCATAATGTGGCAGTTTGTTGTGTTAATGGTGGTAGGCTTTACACTTTAAACGCACAATCACCAGAGTCGGCTTGGCCAAATGTCAAGTCAGACTTCCGAAGAATCGCAGATTCTTTTGGTCTCATCTCCTGATTTGAGGAGGGGAAAATTAGACGTGCCTTGGGCAGTTTGTATGCAAATCCTTTACCCAAAAGGATTCAACACATGCTTTAAAGCTGCAACCTCAGTTTACCCTAGATGGAAATGTAGAAAAGAAGATTTCCAAGACTTTTTGCAAACCTGTCAAGACATTATACGAATAACTTCGAACTCTTTCGTTATTTATCATCTAATGATTTTACAATTCCTGGCAACCAACAAGTCACTGATCTTGAGAATCATACAAATATATAATTCTAAGCACTACGCTTACAAGATTAAAGAGACATGACAACCTTTTATAAATTAGATTTTCTATTTAGTTATATACAGTAATTCTAATTCAGGCACAAGTTATCTGTCTTCGTTTGGTAATCTTTTCCAAGTTCTCCAAATTCTCGAAAACTGCCGCAGTTAAATTATGATCCTCAAATCCGATCTCTGCACCAAGTCTGAAACATGAACATATTTAATTCATTAGTCCCACCATAGAAATGCACTTGGAAAACCCGAGCAGCTAACTTCCAAGTGAAAAAGTACATTTTTATTTTTCTAATGTTTCGATGTAAGCTATCATAAAGTCCTCGATCAAAATCCTCTTATGTCAGTAGCCAATGAGGGAAAAGGAATGCATGGACCATAACTATCCATTACTGCCCCGCCAAGGAAAGATATGGACAGAAATTTGAGAAGTTAATATTAGCTTACTTTGGATCAAGCACCAATTTCTGGACCTCCTTAATGGCTGAACTGGCAGCGTACAGTGATATTTTCCCAACCTGTACCAAACCCAAAAAGGAAATATAAAAACCCAATCTTAAATGCATAAATAATATGAAAAAGTGATAAACGAAAATGTGCAAATACAAACAATTACAAATAAACAAGTGCTTAACATTCTTGAGCAACGATTCTTTGCCTCACCTCCAACACTTGAAGTTTTGCTTCGTGGTCATTTGGTAAACAGCGGATTTGTTCAGCTATCCGAACAGCCTCCCCAACACTTTCAGGAGATAAGAAATCAAGGCCCACCTGAACATTGGACTGCAAAATTCGACAGCAATACAAATTATACTTCCTTCTACTTCCCTTTCACCAAACTGTCCAAACATCCATCTACATGACCAGGTCATCAAATAACACAAAAAATTGCTGTATGGTGGAAGATAATTTTTGTCCAACAAACACTATTTATTTTTATACAAAAGTTTTATTCTCTCATGATCAAGATTTATCCGCCGATCAAAACCAATTAAGTTCCTTTTGAGCAGAAATACACACAAGATATTTCATTCCATTTCCGAAGAATGACTATTCTAATGCAGACAAATGAGCACAAGATAGTCATGAAGATTCTTTTCATGAGTAATCCATAAAATCTAAAAGTCAAATATTCAAGACAGATATGTTTGACAAAGTGATCATAGGATCAAGAATTTATCTTTGTTTTTCACAGAAAAATCACTTCAGACATGTAATCTTATAGTTAACCTGACGGAAAGCAAATGAATCACCATCAGCTTACCATAAGGTTCCTTGTTTGAAAAGGGCATCCAGCAGGGACAAACACCGCTTGGCCCAAATGTTGATCAAATGACCATGGCTCAACTCCTGAAGACAAGGAATAGGTTTCCATATCAAATCAATTTTCCATGCAGGTACATTTTCTAAAGACAGCAAACTTCAGAGCGACAACATAGGTTCACTTATGCTACTCACACGAGAAGCCTAATTCCCCAACATATAAACACGATCTTGAAAAGTGAATATTTGCAAATTTTCATACCATATTCATCCTTCAATTTTCTCTTATGGTGCCCATCAAGGAAAAATGCCGCATCATAAAGTGGTCTTGTTGACTGGGAGCCAAGATAATAAGATCAGTGGCATTATTTTCTATAAAAAGGGCCTATATTTTGATGCTAAACGGATAACTTACAAAATCATTAGCTAGATTGTCAGCATGCCCAAATTCCTGACAGTGTCTTTGCAAAAAAATGTCCAACTTTGGAACATCCTGCCGACGGAATACATCCCAGTGAATTCCAGCACAGGTTTCCATAGAGGTGTCACCCCCATTATTCTGTAAATGTGGGTCCTCCAACCTATCACCCTCTTCAATGGTGTTTTGAACCTGTTGATTTTCATTTGTCTCGAACTTTTCAAGAATGGTAGTTGTTCCTGAATCCTCCAATTTTACATTGTTATCAGTACCTACCTTCAGCCCATGCAGTATGTTATGTTTACCGAGAGAAAAATCAGGTAACCTTCCCTCTTTCAAGCTTGTCTGAGTGCCATCTGAGTCACTATCATCCTGGCCCTTTTGCTTGATTTCACAAGTGTGCACCAATAAATATACCTGCCACAGCCAATGTTATAACACTGTATTCTCTCACCACAAAGATACATCTTTAATCTCTAATATTTTCAAATCTCAATAACTAAGAAAAGAACCTAAAAGAATTTTGTTGTGAAACTTAAAAGAAATAAGTTACCATGTCATGCATTTTGAAATGAAGATTGGTCACTGAATCACCACTACCGAGCTCCTGATAGGTCCCATAAGATAAATAGATCTTAGGTCCCACATCATTCTGCAAGGAGTAATTAGGCAACTTTGCAGCAACATTTAGGAGACCCAATCTGGAATGGATAAACTCAAGTAGAGGAAATTGACTAATAAAATCAGGTCTCTGGTAAAACAAGAACTCCTCCGAAGCACTGGGGGAAGGCCAATCCTTCAACTTTAACATTTCTGGTAAACCATTTTCACGGATTCGTCCTTTTTTGTATCCCTTCATAAACTGGTCAAGTTTGATTTCAACCTGCTATCACAAAGATTCACATTTGTAAGAGATAGAACTCAGTATAAACAATTAACAGAAATCAGGATAAAAGTAAATTTCACAGGTTCAAATACAAGGAACAGTCAGGAGCTCACCTCAGACCCATTTAAGCAATCTATAGCCTTCACTGTTCTGTTCTCATCTTTCATTTTCTCATCAGATGTTTCCCGAATCCCTCTCCGTATAACCACTGGGTCCCAGCACGAAAATGATGACGTATCAAATATCTGCTTCACAATGACAGGTTCTCCCTTGACCCAGTGCTGTCTGAAGTAACTTATTCCTTCAACCTTAATGTCTTTAGATGATGGACAATACAAGAAATTATCTTCACTGTCCTCTCTGTAAGAAAACTGGGAGAGTACAGAATCACCTAACCCAGACTTCTGTAAAGCATCAGTATCATAGACCTTACAGCCACTGACCATTTCCTCCACATTCTTTACCAGTTTTGCAACCCAATTCATCTTGAAGATGCGACTAAGATTCAATGACAATAAATTACAGCCACCATATTCCTTTGGTGGGCATGGAACACTGCCATCACTATTTGCTTTCCAGCCAGGATACTTATCTGACAGATGAAGTCTTAGTCTGGCTTTTTGCCCTAGCTCTAAAGAGGTCTTATTTTCTTGACTTCCTCCATCAGCATGATCTTCTGTCACATAACTTTTAAGACCATGTGTTGCTGACCCCCGGAGATCTTGACAGCAATGAAGGCAAAGATCATACGAGCAATTTGAGCAATGCCAATGGTAATCGATAACAGGTATTCTACAAATATTACTGTAGAAAGGGATTTCATGGTTAGTTTTCTAGAGAAAAAAACAAGCCTAAGAATGACCAAGACATCCTCACAAGGTAGCCACTTAGGAACATAAGAAATTGGCCATAAAAACAATTCAATTGAATATAAATCACCAATATATTCAGAGACACATCATTTAGGACAGAAGGACCAACTGGATGGACGAGCTAACTCTTCTAATTATGGCAATACTGATTAACTATATACAGGACAAGGTAAAACAGCAAGCAGTAAGCTTCTCATCATACCAGCACATCTGCTCATCTGCATTCAGTTTTATCCGAGCAAGATCAATATCACTTCCTGAAAAAAAGTTCAAAAAATCAATTCAAAGAATAATTATGGGAGGATATTAATTCCATATGTGACAGGAATATCAACAAAATCTTACCCCGGAGGCTTTTCTCCAATTCTACTTCAGAGCATTGCTCACTGTGGATCTGCTGAATTACAGGAAGGACAGAAGATAATAGGCAGTAGAGATATTGCAATTTGTCTAGGACTGGTATCTCCCGTATTCTTACCTGCAGCTCATAAAAAGTATTACGCTCAACATCTGGAATGAATCATCCTGCAAGTTATCCATGGTTTATTCAAACACTAAGTACCAATATGTAAAAGTTTACCTTTATCATATTTTCTCCTCGTAGGCACACCCTACAATTGCATATACCTCGACATGCAGGACAAATTTTCTCAATTTCTTCCAATGAAATGTCTGGATACCTAGTTATAGAAACTAACAAATTGAGTATCATATAATGAAAAATAATAGGCATCTGGCCAAGTAATCTACTCTTACCATGCAGCGGCACAACTATCACAGAAACCTCTTTTATCACATCTTTGACACCAAATAACTCTGTTTCTATCATTTCTTCGGCACTGGTGGCAAGTTTGCCCACCAGTCTCTTCAGATGAATCCATGCTTCTATCAGAGTATTCCTGAAAATAAGTTGGACATCTCAGCACCCATAGGATCATACAGCAGAAAGAGGAGCAAAAAGGAATACAATGGGCTATTGAAGTAGCCAAATAAATAAAAATAGAACACGGTATTATTATAGCTGATCTAAAACCTCGTAAAGGCTGTCAAGATATACTCACTGTCATAGCACTAGCATCATAACTTCTCTGTGATCTACTCTTGGATGAATCCACTGCAGAAAGGGGTGGCGTTCTATAAGGTTCCCAGTTCTCTTCAAATTCAACATCTCTTTGATAATCAACATTTGTATTTAGAGAGTTGCGAACAGACAAACTCCTAACAGGTGTTTCAGGTGAATACTGAACCTGACCCTTTGACGCCTTCTCCTTGTGCTTCTTTGTTGATGCTAAGTGAGGATAGTCCTCAGATTTCTTGTTCACTAGGGGTATGTCAAATTCATCACTCTTACTCTCCAAATAAATATCACAATCACCTATTAATTTGTTTTTCTTCCTGAGACTAGCCCTCATTGCAGAATTAGCTGCCCTCTTCTTAGCTTGGATGTAATGCTTCTCACAAACTGTTTTATCCGGCATAGACATGGCAGTGCATCTCCATTGTTTCCCATCTGATCTTTTGCAACGTAAATCATCTGGAATCCCAACATTGTCCTCACCATTACCTGAGGAGGATCGCAGGCGATCCATTGAAGTCAAGTGCCAAATTTTAGACAGAGATGAGCACTCCCAGATATTTGTTACTAAGCCACCTGTTACAGGACGTCAATTGCCCATGATAAGGAGAATTAAGACAGAAGATTTGTAGGCACCTAACCAAACAAAAACATAAAATTGCAACCAGTCACAAAATTAAAGAATTCATATTGAAAAGAAGAAACTAAGATCAAGAAATCATTGAAAGTACATGAGATTGATCAACCAGCAATTCATGAAGAATTTCTGTGAAAAAAACATCAAGTAAATGAAGCTAACCAAAAAAAGAAGACTCAAATTAGAAGATCCCAAAAAGAAAGGTCCTGGCAAGCCATTCAATTTCCTCAGAAAAAACAAATAAACTTCCCTTGATGAAATTCTGCGACTTTAACAAGAACACATTCACATGCTCGTTAAACAACAATAGAACGCCAATGGTAGAAAGATAGCATTGATCCATAACCTAACAAAACACAAAAAGTCACAAAGCAGATATGATATCAAAGCTGGGAACAATTAGCTATGCTGCCACTAAGAGAGAAAACGTGCCCTTTTTGTCTTTTTATCTGCAGATGCATTGGAAATTGCAGTTATAAGCATTAACATGCTATTATATGCACAGAATTGTATATGTACAAAAAGAAGAAGTCGCAACACCGAAATTACCAGTAATGCTAATAGTGCCAGCCAGAAACAACGCAGTCTATCTTTGGCTTACAGCCTACCTAGGCAGTAAAGAGACAAGTACAAATCCATTCCAAGGAACTAGATACATGCAGAGAATGAAGTTAAACAATTTCCAGCAAGAAGTGGAGAAAGATTAGTAAACCAATTATAATAGACTCAATTATAATAGTGTCCTTATTTAGTTTTAAAACAAACCCTTTGGTCACGTTCTAAACAACCAGAAAAAGAAACACCTAAGATCAAGGGGGAATAACAAAAGCAAAAGAAAGCAGGACAAGTGGGTAATACAAGTCTTGAGGCAAGGAAAGAAGGGAAATAATTGCGGTCAGAAAACCCAGATCCAAAAGAACCAATGCTAGCGGAACAGATCAAGAAAGCATAAAAGTTGAAACGAATAAGAGAGGAAGGAAAGAAGGGGTTTTACCTGAGAATTGGAGTTTGATTGATAAAGTGGGATAGAGCTATAACTAGGCAATGCAAGGGGACAATACTAAAAGGAAACAACAGATCATGGGATTTCTTATAATGATAATCAGCGAAATCGAAGAGCTGGTTCCGTGTATATTTTCCGACTCCAACTCCAACTCGAAGAAAAGAGACCGCCTCTCGCTCCTCGCCGAAATCCCCTTTTCTGTGTTTCTTTGTCTTTGTTTTGGCTTTTTCCATAATTTTTTCCTTTTAAGAAAAGGAGTTATTAAAGTCTCTGTTTTTTTTTTTTTTTAAGGTCTTTCAGATCAGACAACTGCGGCCCGAGGAATGATGCTCCAGTTCACCCAGCAAACTCAACTCTGTTACCCTCTGCAATGTATGTACTTTTGTATTGTATGTTCTGCGTATGTACTTTGGACATACATGTAATCTATGAATGACTATACTCTCCACGACTGCGTATGCAACCGTCTCTATACACAAACCGTATACATTCTTTCAGAAAATCAAAAAATAATAACAAATTTATAAAATAATATAAGAAGTGGTTTCCTCTATTACGGTTAAATATTCATGTAGTCCTTGTAGAAGCTTCAATAACAAAATAAGTGGCTAACTCAATCATATATATCTTGTAAAATAGAAATGATACAACATCATTAATATATTAAAGACTAGCCATAAGAATTATAACAAAGTGAAATCTTATATAAGTAAAATTTTACATTAAAATGGTATATTATCCTCTTTAGGAGATCAAAAACATTTAACATTGAATAGAATATAATTTAAGATTTAAAACTATCCAAAAGAATGTTAAAATTGTTAATTTATGCCCTTGCAGGTAATCAATTGAGTGCAATTTTATGTATGATGTTATTATTCAATTAATAAAAAGGCATTCTCTATTTTTGTATTAATTTAGTTACATTTGATGTTTTAATACTAAAAGTAAAATCCCTAGAATAATTACTATGTAAATTGAAATTATGATGAGATCATAATTATGAAATTCAATTTACATTTACGTATTATTCCTAAATGTTTTTAGTTGTAGTTTTATTAAGACGGGATATTGTTGAAACGGTAAAATTAAATTATGATGAGATCATAATTATGAAATTCAATTTACATTTATACATTATTCTTAAATGTTTCTAGTTGTAGTTTCATCAAGACGAGATATTGTGAAAACGATAAAACTAGCATACAGTATGTTTCTTTCTTATGAAAAAAGTAATTGACCTCATAAATTAAAGTATACCGATACTTAAACTAATGGTGGGTGATTATTAGAGGATAAATCACTGAACTGACTTGACAATGAGAATCTCAAATGGAATATTACCTATGTGTCTGTGGATTTTCTCATAATGATGATTATATAGTTGATCATTAGACTTGAAATTATCAAGGTATCTCGTATGGAAATTATTGTGTTTTGATACCACTTATAAACCGTCTTAGGATAATTCACTCGGTAGTGATTGGATGCAATATGAATCATACAGAGATAGTTGAGTAAGTCAATAAAGAATTCGTTACTCTAAAGTAATTAAAGAGAATGTTCTACTATTCTTGATTAGTACTGATTTATGGAATTCTCTAGCCAGAGTGAATTGAAATTTGAAAAGACGTTTTCAAATATCAATTATAAATCAATTACTAATTAGCAAGAACAAATATGATTGGATGAAAAGAGTAGATATTATATCCACACTCTGTCTAATTGGAACATTGGATGAAGAAATAATTAAATTATACATCATAACTATACATGAACAAATTAAGTCAACCACTTTGACATTTCTGATATTTGGGTAGCTATGACATGTTGCTAGACGTCAATCTTGATCTATGATTATAAATTATTTAAATAGAGAATTAAAGATAAATTAAAAAGAATTTTAATTTATCTGATTCTAATTGTGAATTAGAATTAGAATTTATAATCATTGTCAATATATTAGGAACCTAATGGGTCACACATCAAAGAGTAATTTGTAAAAAAAATCAAGTTAATTAATTTGTACTTAATTATAAAGTTTGAGAAACTTTAGGAATCAAATATGAGATATTTGATTATAATTATAATTAAAGAATTTAATTATAATAAAAAGTTTTAAAAATCTTAATGATTTTTCTATAAATAGGAAGAACGTTTATAAGCTAGCACTTCTGTTTTCTTTCTCTCAAAAGGTCTTGAGAAATTCCTCTGTGGATACCGTTAGAGACTAAACAATTGAACAGCTTGTGGTTGACAAATTGAAAACAATTTCAAAGGATTTTCAATAGGAACATGAGCAAGGTACAGTTTCTTATTCGTACTCATGTTATATTCAAGTTTATTTAATTATCATGATTCATTCGAAATTTATAAAAAATTTTATTTTCCACTGCGCCTGTGATTCGATCAACGATTGAATTCCAACAAAAATCTACATTAAAGAATGTATCTAATAATTAGAAGGATACTAATATTTAAAATAAAAAATTTATTTTTAAAACTAGCGAAAGTATAAGGGTAATCTAAATATACCAAATACCAAATATTTAAGATATAAAATATCTAAAAAAATGTTACTTTTTTAGTGTGTCAAAATTGTTATGTAATATAAAGATTGTACATGTTAAAAATATTTTTAAAAAATAGTAAATGATAATAAAATTAACAAAACTGTAAATGTATCTCAGAACAATTTAAGTAGTAAAGATCCATTGGACTAACCAAAAATGCCCGTACTGACTATAACTAATTGATATTTACAACAATAGGAATATAATTTTTTAAGAGAATGAAAATTAATTCATTGGCCATAAAGTAATAACAAAAGTTTTTTAAAACAATTACACGAAGCGTAAAAGCTTTTGCTCGATGTATTCTTTCTTGCCTGTTGCGTCTTTCCCATAACATGAAAGTGACCCCAACACTGTAACACACGTTCACCTACGTAAAACAGGCAGACCCCACTTGTTTTTTGCATGCATATGTTTGCTTCTACCTCTTAACGCGCTTGTCACCTTAAATTCCTTATTTCATAGATTTCTCCAATTTTGCTTTGTTTGTCTACTAATTTCTTTTGTTTACGTATATCCAGCTGTGGAGTATGATCTGTTCGATTACCTCTTCGATTAAGCGATTGATGCTCCTGGGTACATCTCTGAAGGAGCGCCTATTCTTTTTATCCCACAAAGCCATTTCCAGGTAAGGTAAGGTGATTATGTATGCCCATTTCCTCTCTCTGGTTTTATGTATTAATCTTATTCTCTATGCAATGATTTCTTGCCATGCGTCTGAGGGATTCACCGATTCACACTTTTGAGTCACTACTTTCCATGCCCTATTTGACTAGGTGCATTGGAACAATAAGTGATCAATTGATTATTGGTCACTTTCACACAAGTAGCATCTATTAAGGATTGCTAGATATCTGCTTAATTTGTTGATGGTTGGGAGTTTTCCTTTCACTACTATTCACAAGATGTGCGAAGCAGGTGGTTGAGCTAGCTTGGACCGTAACAAGTCATGCCATCCTACTTCTAGTTTAGAATTCCAAAACAGATTTTTTGCTAATCTATTTGAAAATTCCTTTGATTTTGTGTCTATCCAAACTGCTATTTATTTCTTCCTTTCCAAGGATTAGAATGGTATTCAATAGAAGAGATATCATATTTGCATTTGTCACCTTCCTAAAAATCAAGTCCTTATTAAGAAGGACTTGATATATTTTTGCATTCTCCTGCTAAGTATCCTTTAGTGGTTGAAGAGCTAGTTGAGTATCTATGGCATCATGTGGAGACCACCCATCACTCCAAAAAAAGGATGCTCTTACCATTACCAACTTTGTAGAAAATTGATTGCCTGATGTTATCCCTTAATTTCAATATGAACTGCATTGTAGAAGATGCTCTTTTAGGATTGCTTATAATCCAAAGATTATAATAACAGTGAACTCACTTAACCCATAGATAACTTTATACTTGATGTGTGTCTCAATTCTCCTAGCAAGCATTGTTATGTTTACCACCCTTGGAGGGATAAATCCCAATCCTCCATGGCTTTTGGGAATACACACATCTCTCTATTTAACTCTTGCTTATTTTCATCCTTATTACTTCCATTCCATAGTAACTTCCTTAGAAGTTTATCAATTAATTTTATTATAGACCTAGGTAGAGCTAGGTGAGAGGCCTAATAGAGGTTTATAGAATTCAAGATTGATGAAATTGATTGAGGCCTGCTTGCCATGGATAAAGATTTGGAGCTCCTGTTGCTTATCTCAATTGTATTTTCATTATTAGAGTTTTGAAGTCTGAGTAGGAAAGTATAATAGAAGGCACATAAATACCTAGATAGCTAAAAGCAAGCTTTTAGTGTTTAAAGCTTATTATGGTAGCAAAACAATAGGCATTAAAGGATGGACCTATTGAGATAAACATCCCACTCTTTTCGTTGTGAACCTACATCCCATAAATCTTATTGAAGAGCTTTATAGTAGCCACAATAGAGGATATTGAGTGATGATCAACCCTAGAGAAAAGGAGTAAGTTATCAGCACAATTTAGGCTAAGAATTCCATTCTTTTTGCATCTAAAATGATGTTTAAAAAGCCTACTCATTTTTACCACCCTTATAAGTAACATGTTTAAAACATCCATTGAAATAGAGAATAAGTATGGTGAGATAGAATTTCCCTGTCTAAGGACTTTCAAACTTTTGATCATGCTAGGATGTTCACCATTAACCAAAATATTGGATGACACTCTTATAATACACTATTATATCCATTCAATGAAAATACCTAAAAACCCATAGCCTTTGAGACAATTAATAATGAAACTCAAATCCATTGAATCATAAGCTTTCTAGAAGTCCACTGTTAGAGTACATTTCTTGCATCCTCTCTTCCTTGTGTAGTAAAAGCTCCTATACAGGTAAAATAATGTCCCCAACTTATCTTTCTGGAATATAGGCTCCTTGTTGGTGTCCAATTATGTAGGAAGAACCTTTCTCAACCTCTTAACTACGATTTTTTAGATTAGCTTGCAAATGGAGTTATGATAGGCTATAGGGTTAAAGACTTTGAATGACTTATGTTTATTTCCTTTAGGAATTAAGCTAATGAATGTTCTATTTATCTCCCGCAAAAGTTTCCTTTCCTTTAAGAAACTCTTCTATTACTTCTGTAATTAGATTTCCAGTAAGAGCCCAAGTTTTTTTATAAAAGAAAATGTTCATGTCATCAGGTCTTAGAGCTTTTGGGGGACTTAAGGCTTTAAGAGCATTCTCAACCTCTAGTTTGGAGAAAGTAGTTCTATCTTAGCAGGAGAAAAGATGATCTTGTACTATCTCCCTGATGAGATGACCAAAGGATTTGGCATTGAATGGGACTCTCAGAGTACTGTTGAAATAGGCTTCTACTTCTTTTATTAGATCTTCCTTAGATGTGAGAAGTGTTTCATCTTTTTAGAGAGAGATTATCCTATTTATAGAATTCCTTATTGCTACTCTCCTTTGAAAATAGTAAATGTTTTTTGATATCCCTCAATAATCCACATATCCCTTGATCTTTACTAAATTCTCAGATTCTAATGCTTGGGGATATTTTTACAAAACCTGTATTTCAAGATCTTGAAGATTGGAGTTAATAGGATTAAAATAAAGGTCAACTTGTACCTTGTCTAAGAGTTATTTTGCCAAACTTAGAAAATGATGAGTGTCACCAACTCTCTCTTTATTGAAAATCTTGAGCTTCTCTTTACCTCTTTGGAAAATGCGCATACATTTAAACTGCTTGGAACCTTCTGCTCTTTTATTAATGCCCATGTTTGTAGCATGTTCAAACCAGTGAGCTCACTTAGAAAATTGTCGAACCTAAGTGGAGACCTTTTAGGTTTATTTATGCAGGAATTATGCACTATATGGGAGACTGATCAAAGCATAATATGTTAGGAAAAATTATGAATGTACTAGCAAAGGTTTGGAACCACTACAGATTGGCCATACTCTTGTCTATCTTCTTCCTAAGTACCTAACATCCTCTTTGTTTGTTACACCAAGTATAAAAT
>JANQAP020000173.1:827186-852583 GCA_026874005.2 Erythroxylum coriaceum
TTTTATTTTCACTAAACAAGTTCTTTCTTAAACAAAGTGTAATCTGAATTAAGTGGTGTCTAGGCATCAATCCCTGTGAGATCGATATCTACTTTCCATCTACAAGTCATGATCCGTATACTTGCGATTTTTGAGCATAAAACTAGTAGACTGTTTTGTAAAATCAATTATGATTAGGTTTGAATTGCATTTGATTGATGCTTATTTGAAGTTTGTTTGAATTTCAGCTTATTTTCTCTTCGAATTTTTTGTTGGTAATATTATTTTGATGTGTTTGTAGGTTGTGGGAACATTAAGAATGCATGCTAAGCTTAGAAGAAGATTTAAAAGTGAGGAAATTGCACCAACCCACGATCGTGGGAATTAGTGAGTTTCCCACGATTGTAGGTAGACTCTCTAGAAAGTTTCTGTAGAGTAATCCCACGATCGTGGGAATTAGAGTGATTCCCACGACAGTGGGAAATCCCTCCAGAAAGTTCCTGGAGAGTAATCCCATGAGGGAAATTTAAAATTTCCCTCCCTATCTTCTTCTTTCATTCACTCTTAAAATTTTCACACTTTCTCTCTCTAACCTACAAAAATCCACTCTCTCACTCTCTAAAATCCTTCATCTTACTCTAGATTCTTAGTATTTTCTTCATCTCCTTTTCGTAAATCTTTCAATCCTTTGCTCTTATCATGCATTAATCATTCCAAAATACAAGGATTTGGGGAAGATTTTTCCTCTCTCTCTCTCTAAAAAATGAATTCACTCCTCTCTTTCTTATTTTTGCAGGTTTTCATCTTTCAAAGGCTCGAAAGAAGATGGCGGCTCGAAAACTAACTGATGAATTGTGCCTTCAAGTCTTCGATGAAGGTAAACCCAATTTAGTGGTAGCTTTTGTGCTTTATTCTCCATTTATTCGGAGGAAGAAGGTAAGTGCTTTTGAGACCTTAGATATAGGGAATTAATCACTCCTCGTTACTTTGATTTTGAATTACTAGAAACCATAGGAGTGAGGTGAAATGTTGAGTGACTAATGGCGAACATAGGTTGGAATAGGTTCATTCGTTGTGATGTACCTATTTATCCTAAGATGACTATAAAGTTTTTCACTACAGTACGCTATAACCCTAAAATGGATGTATTCTGGTTTAGGTTAGCTGACGATATGCATAAACTTGATTATCATGTCATTCGTGTAATTTTCTATTTATGAAATACAAAAGTTCTAGATGACCATGATGACTTTGATGTAGATAATTATTGGAAAACTCTAATGGACGAACCTAGTTTTGACTCTCACAATGCACCAAACACTTTAATCCGTAGTGCTGAGCATTTACTTTTGCATAAATTTATGTGCTTAATGGTGTTTAATAAAACTGAAAGTAAAAAATGCTTGGCCAAAGAACTTTTCTTCCTTTAGTGCATGGATCGAAAAATAAAAATCAATACACCTTATAGGATTTTTCGATCAATAGTGAATGTTGTGAATAATAAAAGCTCTTATTTTGGCATGTCTCATGTTGTTACTGCTTTGGCTTTATTTTATAACTTTAATGTGGATAATGTGTGTTCAACTCAATACGATATGTTTGACATATCTTATTTAAGGCACTCTAAATTTTGGAGCTCTATTTTATGGAACTCCAAAATCCTCAGACGCGTACTGCAGTGAACAACAGGAAGGGCAAAGATACAGCCGCTTCCCGATCCTCTACATTCCCGAAGCCAGAAGAAGAAGCATTGGAGGAGGAACCAAGTGCACTAGCAGAGGTTGATAGATTTTAACAAATCCGCGACCAAATGGCCTCCAATCATCAACACGTGACAATGCAAATCAACGAGCTAGGCACCCAAATGCGGCAAGTCTATAAGGAGCAACTCTACTTGAAGAAGAAATTCCTCAAATTCTTTCAGGGGAATAATTTTAAAGCTCCTTCACCAACACTGTTGCCATTGCAATCCCTATAAGCTTTTCTTACCCTATACTTTTAAATTATGTCATTTCTTTTGTTTGGTTTCATGTCATTTTTGTTTGGTTTTATGTCTTTTGTTTGGTTTGATTTCTTTTGTTTGGTTTCATATCACTATTGTTTGTTTTGATTTTTTTTGTTTGGTTTCTGTCTTTTATTTGGTTTGATGTCATTTTCTTTATTTTGTGGTGGCCCTGTCACTTTGAGGACAATGAGTTCTTTAAGTGTGGGGAGGTGACACTTACATTGTCAATTACGTTGTGTTAATCACTATTTGCATTCTATTAAATAGGATGCATGTTTAGGCATATCATGTTGTTTTGTGTTAAGCAATAGAACAGCACTTGAATCATTTGGATTGTTATGGCCATGAGATTCTATCATACTAGTTGGAATTAGATTAAATGCATGCTTGAACTTGGATTAGGCTAATTGAGTAGAAAGTGAACCATGTTGAGTGAAGAAAAGTCATTGGTTACATAAGCTTACTTAAAATTTGACATTTGAGCAATGAGGTAGTGTAGAGATGCGTAATGAATTTTCATTTGTGCCAATGTGAGGATTAAGCCTATATGACTCCATCTATACTCATTCTATTTCTTTGTTGTGTGATGCTTCCTTAGGTTATTACCCTCAGAACTTGTCTTGAATCGGTTTGAGTTTACTAGATCCATGCTTAATAGAGATGATTAAGGCCCTTTTTTGTGTTAACCATTGGCTTAAATGACCACCCTTTGATTATCCCTTACTACCCCTGTTAAGGCTTAACCATTTTTTTTCTTGAAAATATCCAAAAAATTTAAAACCTAAAACTCCATTAACCTACACATTCATAAGCGTAGTAGAGTATTAAGTAATGCATTAGTTGGGATCGTTGTGAAAATTTGTATCAAGATGATTTGAGTATACTTCTGCTTTTGAATCACAATGTATATAGGTGCTATTTTATTCATAGTTTTCCATATATTAAGAAAAGGAAAGAAAAAAGAAAAAGAAAAGAAAAGAAAAGAAAAAGAAATAACACTTGAGTAGCATAAATAAGTGCAGAGTATTAGCATATTTACACTTTGTATCTCAAAGTTATGTTTTGTTATCCCTTTTACCCGCTTTTTACTTTACGAATGCTTGTGATTAAACACTTTACCCTCTTTACCTACCTTAACCCTTACCACATTACATCATTAAATAAGTTCTTTTGATCTATTTATGCATGCAATCATTGTAGAGGAGAATTGGTGAATTAGCAAGCCTATGGTAGTGTAGATTCCTATAGGAAGTTTGAGCGAAACACTAACCATCAAACATTTGAGAGAAATGAGTGAAACCATGAGGAAGATTCACTTTGCATCTATACTTATCTTTGAGTGATGGTGCCATTTGTTGAGTTTGCTTATGTACATTAATGAAAAAGTAGTCATGATATGTGTAGTAACTTGATATCTGAGTTTACTAAAATTTGGGGGATTGTATGCTTTGATCTTTACGAAAATGATGTGATGGAATTAATTGGTTGTATTTATTTTGCTTGAGGACAAGTAAAGATTTAAGAGTGGGGAAGTTGATAGTTGTGCATTAGTCTATGTTTTTCTATGTATTTAGCATATGTTTCTTGCATAATAATTTATTATTGTTGTATTTTAGGATTCATTTTGTATGTTTTCGTTTAGTTTGATTTTCATTGTTGTTTTTTCATGTTTGAAGTTAATTTAGGGTAAGAATTGATTATTTTTATGTAGGAATGAAGATTGAGCAATAAGGAGATTGAGCTAGAGACCAAAAAGGAGAAGAAAAGAAGAAGGATTCTGCTGCAAGATCCCATGATCGTGGGAGTCATGCCAATTCCCACAATCGTGGGAGTCATGCTAATTCCTATGATCGTGGGATGTTTTATTCGAGGAAATATGTGGGGCTCAATTAAAATTTAGGTTTTTTGGGCTATATAAGATATTAAACCTCTATGGATGAGGAAGGACATGATACCTCTATAGAGAAGAGCCTCCTTGAGTGAAAAATACAGATTTCGAGTCTTAAGGGATGTAGAGATTCAAGGATTATCAAGCATAATTAGAAAAATAGTACATCAACACTAGAATTTCCAGATTTGGCAAAGAAGAGAAGGAGTTTTCTTTATTCAATTTTCTATTGTTTTTATCTCTTCTAGTCATTGTATGATGGATTATTCAATTGTTGGTGATGTTATGGAGACCATGATTGGCTTATTTGTTTTTAGGGATTACTTTTGAACTATCTTGTTAAACTCCTATTTTATTGAATTGAATGAAAGTTGTCTTTGATGTTTGTTGATTATATTCATATACCTTACAATAAATTGAGAGATTGAGTTCGGTTATTTGTGTAGAATTGTACATTGAGAGTTGGCAACCTATAGACTTGCATTCATCACATTAATTGATTAGTTAGAAGAGAGATCTCGACTAATTCAATTGATCACCCATAAGATAACTTAATAACTAGTTATATTGGTGGAGTGATTGGGTAGATTAAGAGATTGCTTAATCAACTTCATTTAATTTAATTAGGGACAATTAATTACATCTTGAGAGAGGGTAGTTAATACAATTGGACATCTTAGATGAGACACAATTTAATTAATAAAATAGGAGGAGAAAAGATGGGGAGAAAGTGATCTCTAGTCTTTAAAACCTTGAATTCCAATTTTTTGCATTTTAGTATTGTCTATTGTTCATTGTTAGTCAATTAATTTTGATTTAATTTTCTAGTTTATTTTTATTAAACAATTTTATTCTTAAACAAAGTGTAATCTGAATTAAGTGGTGTCTATGCATCAATCCCTATGGGATCGATATCTGATTTCTATCTACAAGTCACGACCTTTATACTTGCAGTTTTTTAGCGTAAAACTAATAAATTGTTTAGTAAAATCACTCAACAAGTTTTTGGCGCCTTTACTGGGAATTGTCAGATTAACATCTTATTTAATTTAGATTACTTTGATTTAAAAGTGTTTCATACTTTTCCTTCTGTACTTACAGGTGCTTGAACAGAAGGAGCACGCGAAGGGCAATAGAATTTAGTGAAGATGAGTTTCCCAATATTAAAAGACATGAAAGATAGTAGAGAAGAGCAAAGCATAAAAATCTTACACAAAGAGATATGGCTAAAGAAGGAGAGCAAGGAGGAGCTGAGAGGACATGATGGACTTTATGAGGCCTGAATTTAGTCCTAAAGGAGTTACGAGGCCGGTGGTACAAGCTAACAATTTCGAAATCAAGCTGGCACTCCTCAACATATTGCAGAATAGTGTGCAATTCGATAGGCTATCTAACGAGGATCTGACTACCCACATTGCCAATTTTTTAGAGGTTTGCGGCACTTTCCGATTCAATGAAATGTCCAATAATGTAGTAAAGTTAAGGTTATTTTCTTTCACGTTGAAAGATCAAGCGAAGGCGTGGTACAACTCATTAAATTCAGGGCAGATTACTACTTCGAAGCAGTTTACCCAAACATTCTTCGTGAAGTATTTTCCATTGACAAAGATGAAGAGGATCATCAAGGAGATCATGAATTTCCAATAGAATGATGGGGAATCTCTCTGTGAAGCTTGGGAGAGATTTAAAGAATTACAGAGAAGCTATCCCCACCACAACCTTCCAAGGGAGTTTCTGTTGTAGACTTTTTACAATGGCATGAATCCAAGCACGAGAGGAACCATTGATGTAGTCGATGGAGGTTCATTGATGAGGAAGAACATTGAAGCAACGTATGACCTTTTGGAGGAGTTGGTGAGCAACAGTTGCACGTGGTTAAGCGAGAGGAGCAGACAGGGGCAGAATAAGCAAAAAGGTATGATTCTTATTGACTCTGTTACTTCTTTGTAGGCACAGATTACAGCTCTTACAAAGCAGTTGAACAATATGCAAGGAGCATCCTCATCTACAGCTAAGGCGATGCAAGCATAATGTGAGCTGTGTGGGCAGAACAATCGTAGCTCAACTGAGTGTTTTCTGTTAGGATTCAGTGGTACTGAATAGGTAAATTACTTGGTCCAGCCATAGAGAGATAATAACCCGTATTCAAATACTTATAATCCGGGGTAGAAAAATCGTCTGAATTTCTATTAGAATAATAATAATGCAGGTATCCAAGCGAGAATGCAAGGACCTCCGGGATTTTAACAAGATCTAATTGGATCGATGGAAAGTAAAATGGACAAGATGATGGAGGTTTTGGGTTCCAAACTTGCAGCTTAAGAAGAGAATCAGAAGAGGAAGTTTGCTAGCCAGGAGGAAAGTCTGAAAAGGATGGAAGCAAAATTTGACCATATTGTGAAGAATCATGCCTTATCAATCCACAATTTGGAGGTTCAGGTAGATAAACTCGCTAATGCTTTATCTTCTAAAAGTGTAAGTAATCTACCGAGCAATATCGAGGTCAACCTAAAGGAATAGATCATGGCCATCATACGGACATAGAAAAAGGAAAGTGAACATGAGAAGGAAGACAAATACAAGAGAAAAGGACAAACAGTTTTGAAAGTTCATCCAAGTAAGCTAGTAAATGAGTCGATCAAGGAGCTTCAACCTGGAATTCCATATCCTATTTTTGCTTAGTGGAAGTCAAGTTTAAGTAGAGAAATGAAGAATCTTAAGGAGGTTGAGTCAAACAAGATTAAAGATATAACGAATCAACTCTAAACAAAGCTCACGTTAAAGGAATCGGTCAAGAAAGAGGCAAAGGAGCACAACACAGATGGAAATTTTAACATCGCACAAAAGAAAGAAGATCCAGGGGACTTTATCATTCCGTGCAGTATCAGTGGAGTTAACATAGCTAAGGCATTTGTAGATTTGGGAGCTAGTATCAACATAATGCCCTACACTTTTAGTTAGAAGTTGGGGTTAAGAGGGCCAGAACCACGAAGATATTAGTGAAAAAGGTCGATAGAGCAGTGTACCAACTGAAGGGGATTATTATTAATGTGCAAGTACAGATTGATAGATTCATATTCCCCACATATTTTTAAATACTGGATATTAGAGAAGATGTAGAAATCCCTATGATTCTTGGATGACCGTTCCTACCTACTTCTCGTTCGATCATTGATGTTGATGCGGGTGAACTCACACTAAGAGTAGGAAAGGAGCAATTAACCTTCATGGTGTCAAAGAAAGACTATCATTCTCCTTTACCCCCAACGGATATTAAGGAACTTGAACCTCGAGGAGAATGGGAAGATATTGAGGATCCTGGGAACATGTTCAGGAAGAAACGATCGCATAGGAGAAGACGAAGGAAGGAAAACTACAAGGAAGGCAGAATCCATACCTGGGTAGCTCAAGTGCAGAGTTTGAGATCAGTTTCTCCACTATCACTACACTATTTATTTGAGCCATGATGAGCAAAAAGGAGAGTCGAGCTACCGATGTTAACAGAAGCACTGTATGGGAGGCAACCCATGGAATTCTGTTTTCTTTTGATTGTTTTTGTCTACTTGTTTGTTTGATTTATTCAGTTATGATTAGGTTTGAATTACGCTTGATTGATGTTTATTTAGAGTTTGTTTGAATTTCAACTTGTTTTCTCTTCGAATTTTTTGTTGGTAATATTATTTTGATGTGTTTGTAAGTTGTGGGATCATTGCAAATGCATGCTAAGCTTGGAAGAAGCTTTAGAAGTAAGGAAATTGCACCAACCCATAATCGTGGGAATTGATGAGTTTCCCATGAAACTCGTGGGAATTAGAGTGATTCCCACGACCGTTGGAAATCTCTCTAGAAAGTTTCTGAAAGTAATCCCATGATTATAGGAATGGAGGGTATTCCTACGATCACAGGATCCTATCCGAGGTAAATTTTAAATTTCCCTCCCATCTTCTTCTTTCATTCACTCTTAAAATTTTCAAACCTTCTCTCTCTAACCTATGAAAATCCACTCTCTCACTCTCTAAAATCCTTCATCTTACTCTAGATTCTTGGTATTTTCTTCATCTCTTTTCATAAATCTTTCAATCTTTTGCTCTTATCATGCATTAATCATTCCAAAATACAAGGATTTGGATAAGATTTTTCCTCTCTCTCTCTAAAAAATGAATTCACCCCTCTCTTTCTTACTTTTGAAGGTTTTCATCTTTTAATGGCTCCAAAGAAGATGTAGCTCGAAAAATGACTGATGAATTGCGCCTTTAAGTCTCCAGTGAAGGTAAACCTGATTTGGTGGCAGCTTTTTGTACCCCATTTCCCATTTATTTGGAGGAAGAAGGTATGCGCTTCCGAGACCTTAAAGATAGGGAATTAATCACTCCTTGTTACCTTGATTTTGAATTATTAGAAACCATAAGAGTGAGGTGAAATGTTGAGCAACTAGCGACGAATATAGGTTGGAATAGGTTCATTCGTTATGATGTGCCTATTTACCCTATGATGACTATAAAGTTTTTCATTACGGTACACTATAACCCTAAAATGGATGTATTCTGGTTTAGGATAGCTAGCGATGTGCATAAACTTAATTATCATCTTATTCATGCAATTTTTGATTTATCAAATACAAAAATTCTAGATTACCAAGATGAGTTTGATGTAGATAATTATTGGAAAACTTTAGTGGGTGAACCTAGTTTTGACTCTCGCAATGCACCGAACACTTTAATCCGTAGTGCTGAGAATTTACTTTTGTATAAATTTATATGCTTAATTATGTTTAATAAAACTGAAAGTAATAAATGCTCGACCAAAGAACTTTTCTTCTTTTGGTGCATGGATTGAAAAATAAAAATCAATACACCTAATAGGATTTTTCGATCGATAATGAGTGTTATGAATAAGAAGAGCTCTTATTTTGGCATGTCTCATGTTGTTACTACTTTAGCTCTATTTTATAAATTTAATGTGGATAATGTGCGTTCAACTCAATATGATATGTTTGACATATCTTATTTTAGGCACTCTGAGATTTTGGCGCTTCATTATATGAAAATCCAAAATCCTCAGATACATACTGTAGTAAAGAACAGGAAGGGCAAAGATACAGCTGCTTCCCGATCCTCCATATCCCAAGCGGTCCCAGAACTAAAAGAAGAAGCAGTGGAGGAAGAACCAAGTGCACCAATAGAGGTCAACAGATTTTAACAAATCCTCAATCAGATGGCCTCTAATCATCAGCATATGACATCGTAAATCAATGAGCTAGGCACCCAGATGTGGCAAGTCCACAATGAGTAGCACTACTTGAAGAAGAAATTCCTCAAATTCTTTTAGGGGAATAATTTTGAAGCTCATTCGCTAACACTGTCGCCACTGCAATCCCCATAAGCTTTCTTATCCTATACTTTTAAATTGTGTCATTTCTTTTGTTTAGTTTCAAGTCATTTTTGTTTGGTTTTATGTTTTTTGTTTGGTTTGATTCCTTTTGTTTGGTTTCATATCACTTTTGTTTGGTTTAATTTCTTTTGTTTGGTTTGATGCCACTTTCTTTATTTTGTGGTGGCCCTGTCACATTGAGGACAGTGTGTTCTTTAAGTGTGGGAAGGTGACACTTACGTTGTCAATTGCGTTATTTTAATCACTGTTTGCATTCTGTTAAATAAGATGCATGTTTAGGCATATCATGTTGTTTTGTGTTAAGCAATGGAACCGCACTTGAATCATTTAGATTGGTACTACCATGAGATTTTGTTATGCTAGTTAAAATTAGATTAAATGCATGCTTGAACTTAGATTAGGCTACTTGAGTAGAAAGTGAACCATATTGAGTGATAAAAAGTAGTTGGTTACATAAGCTTACTCACAATTTGACATTTGAGCAATGAGGTAGTGTAGACATGCTTAATGAATTTTCATTAGAGTCAATATGAAGATTGAGCCTATATGACTCCATCTATAGTCATTTTATTTCTTTGTTGTGTGATGCTTCCTTAGGTTACTTAATAGAGATGATTAAGGCCCTTTTATGTGTTACCCTTGGTTTAAATGACCTACCCTTTGATTGTCCCTTGCTATCCCCGTAGAGCCTTAACCATTTTGTTTATTGTAAATGCCAAAAAAATTTAAAACCTAAAACCCCATTAACCTACCCATTCACAAGCTTAGTAGAGTATTAGGTAATGCATTAGTTGGGATCGTTGTGAAAATTTGTACCGAGATAATTTGCGAATACTTTTGCTTTTGAATCACAATGTATATAGTTGATATTTTATTCATAGTCTTCCACGTATTAAGAAAAAGAATGAAAAAAGAAAAGAAAAAGGAAGAACACTTGAGTAGCATAAATAAGTATAGAGTATTAGCATATTTACACTTATATATCTCAGAGTTATATTTTGTTATCCCTTTTACCCATTTTTTACTTTACGAATGCTTGTGATTAAACCCTTTACCCTCTTTACCCACCTTAACCCTTACTACATTACAACACTAAACAAGTTCTTTTGATCTACTTATGCATGCAATCATTGTAGAGGAGAATTGGTGAATTAGCAAGCCTATGGTAGTGTAGTTTCTTATAGGAAGTTTGAGCGAAACACTAACCATCAAACGCTTGAGAGAAATGAGTGAAATCATGAGGAAGATTCACTTTGCATCTATACTTATCTTTGAGTGATGGCGCCATTTATTGAGTTTGCTTATGTACACTAATGAAAAAGTAGTCAGATATGTGTAGTAACTTAATATTTGAGTTGGCTAAAATTTGAGGGATTGTATGCTTTGATCTTTACAAAAATGAAGTGATTGAATTGATTGATTGTATTTATTTTGTTTGAGGACAAACAAAGATTTAAGTGTAGGGAAGTTGATAGTTGTGCAGTAGTATACATTTTTCTAAGTATTTGGCTTGTGTTTCTTGCATAATAGTTTATTATTGTTGTATTTTAGGATTCATTTTGTATGTTTTCATTTAGCTTGATTCTCATTGTTGTTTTTTCATGCTTGATGTTAATTTAGGGTAAGAATTGATTATTTTTATGTAGGAATGAAGATTTAGCAACTTGGAATTGAGCTAGAGACCAAAGAAGAGAAGAAAAGAAGAAGGATTCTACTACAAGATCCCAAGATCGTGGGAGTCATGCCAATTCCCACGATCGTGGGGTGTTTTATCTGAGGAAATATGTGGGGCTCAATTAAACTTTAGGTTTTCTGGGCTATATAAGATATTAAACCTCCATGGATTAGGAAGGACGTGATACCTCTATAGAGAAGAGCCTCCTTGAGTGAAAAATACAGATTTAGAGTCTTGAGGAAGGTGAAGATTAAAGGATTATCAAACATAATTAGGAAAATAACACACCAACCAGAATTTCCTGATTTTAGCAAAGAAGAGAACGAGTTTTCTTTGTTCAATTTTCTATTGTTTTTATCTCTTCTAGTTATTGTATGATGGATTATTCAATTGTTGGTGATATTATGGAGACCATGAGTGGCTTATTTGTTTTTAGGGATTACTTTTGAACTATCTTGTTAAACTCCTATTTTATTGAATTGAATGAAAGTTGTCTTTGATGTTTGTTGATTATATTCATATACCTTACAATAAATTGAGAGATTGGGTTGGGTTATTTGTGTAGGATTATACAACGAGAGTTGGCAACCTATAAACTTGCTTTTTTCACATTAATTGATTAGTTAAAAGAGAGATCTCGGCTAATTCAATTAATTGCCCATAAGATAGCTTAATAACTAATTAAATTGGTATAGTGATTGCGTAGATTGAGAGATTGCTTAATCAGCTTCATTTAATTTGATTATGGACAATTAATTACACCTTAAGAGAAGGTAGTTAATACAATTGGACATCTTAGGTGAGACACAATTAATTAATAAAATTGGAGGAAGACAAGATAAGGAGAAAGTGATTTCTAGTCTTTAAAACCTTGAATTCCAATTTTTTGTATTTTAGTATTGTCTATTATTCATTTTTAGTCATTTAATTTTAATTTAATTTTCCAATTTATTTTCATTAAACAATTTTATTTCTTAAATAAAGTGTAATCTGAATTAAATAGTGCCTAGGCATCAATCCCTGTGGAATCAATATCTGCTTTCTAACTAAAAGTCACAACCCATATACTTGCGATTTTTTAACGTAAAACTAGTAGACTGTTTTGTAAAATCACTCAACATTTATTCATTAGGAATCTTTGATGAAGCCATACTAAAAGGATTAGAGCATGATATTAAAGGAACGAAGCTCTTCATATGCATGCAAAAAATGAAATTCATCAAATTTGAGTTGAAATCTCTTAATTAAAAAAAGATTAGGTTCTGTAACTCAGGCTAGGAATCATCTCAATTTAATCTAAACTCATTAGGCTATACTCCATACTAATATTTCTCTCCAAAATAAAGAGAAACTGGCTCTTTTTAATTACTCCAATACTATTGAATTAATCATTCATTATTGAATGAAAAGGTCTAGAATCAATTAGATACTAAAAAGTGGCCTCCCTTTAGCATAATTAAATCCTTGATAGATGTTATTTCAATATAATATACCTTATAATTATCGCTTAAGGAAACAAAGTTAAGACTCAAACATCTATTCTTCATAAATCTTACACTTTTTATAATAATCATACGGAGCTACAACTCCTTACTCTTCTACTATCTAACTCCTCTAAATAATTATAAAAAAATCACCCCTCGTGAGAGTTGATATATTAATAAGATCATTTACAACACCTAAAGTAGAGCAAGTCTTACTTACTATGCATCCTAATAAGGCCTCAGGCCTATATGGCTTGAATTATATTTTTCTTTCAAACGATTTAGTAATAAATCAAAACTTTGGTGATTGATGTTGTTCTTAAATTTCTCAACAGGGGGAAACTTCTCAAGGAAGTTAATAAAACATTCTTTAGCCTCATCCTTAAGGTAAGTACCCCTAATTCCTTCAAGGAATTTAGTTTAAGTGCCTATTACAACATCATTTACAAACTCATATCTAAGATGTTAACAATCAGGTTAAAAGAGCTCCACCAAAACTATATTGATTTCACTTAAGGTGCCTTTTTAAAAGCCTAAGAGCTTCTTAGGAACTATAACAAGAAGCATTCAAGTAAGGCTTGTGCCATTAAGATAAATTTTTATAAAGTTTTCTACACAATTAACTGGAATTTCCTTATAAACAGACTTAAAGTTTTTAAATTTCTTAACTTATTTGTCACTTAGATTGAACAATGAATTTCATCTATTTCATACAATATCCTTATTAATGGGGATCCCTCAAGCTCATTAAAGGTGTAAGGGGAATAAAATAAAATGATCTATTATCACCCTATCTGTTCCTATTAGATATGGGAATACTCATAAGGTTTCTAAGACAATCTATCTCTAGGCAAGAGAAAAAATTTAAGTTTCACTCCAAATGCAAGAAACTGAAGTTATCCATCTTACTATTTGTAAATGATATTGTCTTATTTTTTGAGATAGATGATAAATCCTGGTTTATTATGTATGTGATATTATAAGTTTTGACCGTAAGTGCACGATGTAGTTGTAGCTAGCACTGGCAAGTACAAATTGATCCCACGAGGATTGTAAGTACTAGTATTAACCTTTTTTCTATTATCTAACCGTCAAATCAAGTTGTAGATTTATTTTTTAACTAAACTAAGGTTTAACACAAGAATGAACCAAGATAAAGAAAGCATTACAATTAAAAAATATTAAACAAGTATTGCCTAGATGATGAATCCTTCTAAAATATGTTAAACATTAACCATGTAGTTAAATATTGATTATTGGACCAAAGAAATTCCTTTCTTATCTTAATATATTTCTTAAGACTATTAACAACTAACCCTAAGTTGATTAATTGAAATCTCTTTCTAGTTAAAACCCCTAAGTTTGCAATTACTCGATTCATGAATTTCAGCATTAGGTTTGACCCTAATCTAGAGGCTTTATGTCAACCTATCTCTATGTTTTCCTGTAACTCCTTTTAACTATGGCAAATCTATTCAAATGAAAAGATTTCTTAATCTCAATTATATGAAATCAAACATTGAACTAATATCCTAAACATATTTCAGAATATAAATGTATAATTGAATCGCAATTAAGCAGTCAATTAACTTACATTAAATAAAAGTATATATCACAATATCCATCCCAACTTAGGGTTCATCACATTTAGGCACTAAACAATTTAGTTCCTAAACATAAAAAATAAATCATCAGAAGGATAATTAGAAATGAAAGAATCCGTAATCTATATATCCAACTTTATCTTTAATGAAATCTTATTAAAACTTGGACAAAAGGTTACTCTCTATCGAATCTCTTGAAGTAATCTTCATATTTCTCGTCCTTGGTTCAAATTTGCTTCTTCTTTCCTTTTTGAGTGTCTAATCTAACTCCAATTGCTTCTTCCCCCTTCTGTAGCCTTTATAATTTCCTTTTATGGTACTATTTCTTACTATAAAAGGAAATTATTAAGGCAGATTAAACACTAAAAATCGTGTATCTCAAAATCTAGTCTAAATTGCAAATTTAGAAGCTTACACGGGCTGTATACATGACCACGTATATCATGTGGTGTGCATCTTCACATAAGCATAAACAACATCTTCACAATTTCACATTTTTACAGTAGCTTACAAGTTGTGTATTTCCAAAGTTGTTTCAATTCTTTCATCTATTGCCTCAATTTTGCCTAAATTCTTCTTCTTGTGGTCTATAAAGGCAATTATTACTGAAAACACACTTGGAGCATAATAAGTACCAAAAATACCATAAAACTCTCAAATAACAAGAAAAACACACTAAATATGAGTATAAAGATATAGTCAATTAATCTTTTATCATTTACTCTAATTACTACTTTAATCAATTTTAAGGAAATATTACATCTCTTAATGAACAAGGACAAGAACCAACTGATTGTCTCCTCAAGTGCCTCTCATCTTGGTACCTAACTAGCCTCCATCATTGGTTTAAGCATAAAGAAGCCCCCTTTTCACTTTTAGGTATTATCTCCACCAGAAAGCCTACATACAATGATTTTCTTATATTTATTGGTAGAATACATAAAATAATTACTTCTAAAAATAATAAGATTCTCTCCCTAGTAGGTAAAATTCAACTTATTAATTCAATCTTGAGCAATATACACACTTACTAGTCCTCCCACCTAATGATGCTTATTAGTATCACTAAAACAATTAAGAAATTTTCTATATTTTGCTGACTATAACAAAAAGTCCATGGCTAACATTAAATGGAAGGAACTTATAATCCTTAAGAAAAAAGGAGGTTTTAGAATCTTTACCATTCAAATAACTAGTAAATCAATGATGATCAAGAGGTTATGGAGGCTCTTAGTGGATAAACATTTAGTTTGGGTCAAATTGGTCTATAAATACTACCTAAGAGGGACAAATATATGGAAAATATGGTAGACCAACTCATTCTCATGGACTTTAATGTAACTTATGATGCTAAGGAGAACAATAAGACAAGAAATCTTATACAAGATTAGGAGTGGTTTACATACAGACTTTTGGTATGACTCTTGGACTAATTAGGGACCTCTCAAGTATATTGGAGAACTTTGATAGTCGATAGTACTCAATTCCTAAAACAACCACTATTAAGGAGGTTCTTAACAATAGAACAAAGGTATTTAAGTCTATTCCTTAATCAACTATTACTGATTTCATCTCCAAAATAACTTTGTTCCCTAATAATATAAACACCATCAGCTGGAAGGGTTCACATATTAGAATATTTTCTACTAACACATCTAAGGAATTGATGGAATAGTCTTGTCAAATTTCCAACTTCAGCTAAAGAGACTATATAATATACAAGATTTTCCAAGGAAAGACAATTCATGAATTTTATAAAGAAAGAAACATGAGAATATTTTAACATAAAGTTAAGAATAAAGAGCTAGTACTAAAGGACCTAGTCATACTCACAAAGGACAATCTTATAGAATATGAAATCCAAACCATTTGTAGCATTACCTTAGCCTCAAGATGAAACATAATATAAGCTAGTCAATGCATAGTGAAGTAAGAATTTAATTTGTCTTAAGTTTTCAACTTATTCCATTGCCTACAAGTAAGTTACAAGGTCTAAAGATTGAGGGTTTTGATGTATTAGAAATTTTAGTGTGAAAAAACTAACTAACTTGTGCTTTTGATTTCTTGTAATACTGTTGAACCTTAGATCAATGAAATTTGTTTAATTTTTCAAAATAAAATTTAAAGCTAACAACAATAACCTCAAGAATCAAGTTATAATATAATGAAAACCTAGAGAAAGGAGCTTTAGCTTCTCTATAGAATTTGCATGAACTGTGTGAGGCTCCATCTAGACATCCTGAGTTTTCCATCTCTATACTGATGTATGAACCCTTCCAACTTGTATACCTTGTTTTATCTCTCTGTAAATCGTCAGCATCAAGGATATCTAGTCCTATATCAATTAAAGATATCTTTCCACATAATCTTAGAGAAGGAGCAGTTGGAAACAAATGATCGATGGATTTATGATAGGGCATACATAACTTACAGTTATGATTCATTTGAACCATGTGATCCCCTCTCACACTGTCAAGGGTGGAAAGCCTCTCCTTTAGTGCTAGCCACAAAAAAAAATAAAGGAGTCTTTAGTAATCATAAGCTTGTTCCAATTTAAACCAAGTAACTTTGTGAGTAATTTGTTTAAGTAACCTATAGGAGCTTAGTGGTGAATTGGCCTAAAAAATGTCCCAACCAAGTAGCTTTTTCATTGCTAATGGATTTGGGAGAGTAAGGAGGAAAGCAGACTTGCATGATGCTATAAAACCAATTAGAACAGTTCTAACATCCCTTGTCAATTAGTGCACTCATTTTAGTATTAATTAACTAGAAGAGCCTTAAAGAGTTATGGTATGGAAGAAGATAAAGAGGACAAATAGGGCTCCAGTTATCATTCTATAGATAGGTGTTAAGTCCATTACCAATTGTAATTTGGATATAAGACTTAATTAAGTCCCTTAGCTTTAGAATCTAGTTCATTCTATAAGAGGAATCAAAGTTAGCTTTGATAGTCTATACATTTTATCCTTTTCATTAGAGCATATAAGACTATTTTACCCATAAGGAGTCCTTCTCACTTACAATTTTTCATTGTATTTTAGCCAAAAGTGACTTATTCACTAGTTGTATAAAGAGGATCCCTAAACCCCCTTATCCTTTAGTAAAAAATTCTCTCCCAATACACCTTAATATCAGGTTTAATGTTAATGTCATCAGACAACAGAAAGTTTCTCAGGAGCTTTTATAAGTCCTTGTTTAACCTCCTTGGGTTCATCCCTCCTTCTAATTTGATCAAAAAGAGGTAGTACCCCTAATAGGAGATTAGGTACTTGAATGGTGCGGACTTATAAACTCATCTGGTGATGTTCTCCAATTCTTGGATAGATTGCACACAGTCCATAGATATCATTGTAAAGCTCTTGTCTTTGATAATATATAAGTTAAAAAGATGAATAAATTCATCCAAAGATCTCATCAAGTAAGAGATTAAAGAGTTGTTAGCCTCATATAATAAAAGGAGATCATTTACAAAAGCTAAATGAGTTCATCGTTGCATAAACCTTTTATTGTAAAATTTGAAGCTTTTGTCAATACTAATGTTTTGATGCATACTCGTAAAGAGGATTTCTATATAAATTATAAGTAGGTAAGGTTCCTTTAGCCCCCTTGAAAACACTAGTTTCTTCTCCATTTACAATCATACTAAAAGAGGTTGTGGAACTATAATGGTTGATCTATAAGATGAATATCTCTAGAAATCCCATTGCTCTTAGAAAATGAATGATAAAGCCCTACTTCACAATTTCAAATGTTTTGTGAATATCAATGTTTAGCACATAAGTCTTGCTTAATTCCCATAGGTGATAGTTCTTAAATAAGCATTATGTTATCAACAAATTGTCACCTATGCACCTGCCCTTAATAAAGATACCTAAACTTAATTCATAATGCTTGATAAATCCTTCTTAAGTCTTTTAGAAAGAACTATATAGAATATCTTATAGAAAATATTATAATAAGAAATGGACCTATATTCCATTAAAAAATAACGGTAAAAGGAATTGGAGACTAAGAAGATGTGGGTTTTATTATAAGCCTTTAGCATTATAGAGTTAGAGAAGAATTATATAATTGTTTTAACTACATCTATTTTAATAAGCTCCCAATATGTATATAAGAAAAAACCTTTGAATCCATCTAGTTTTGAGGCTTTTTTGGGATCAATGCTAAACACCACCTTTTCAATTTCATCAAAGGAGACATATTTGCCTAGTAGTTCACTTTAGGAGCTAATGATCAATTTTAAAACAAAATCACTAATAGAAAAAGAGGAGATATTAGAAGCTTCTAAAGTTCCCACTATCTTTTCAAAGTATCCCTTAACATAACTCATAAGTTCTTTTTGATCAAAGAGTATGAACCCTTCCTTATTCAGTAAATAGGTGATCCTATTCCTATTCCTCCTAGTTATAAGGGATCTATTAAAAAACTTAGTGTTGGAGTGACCATCACTAAGACAAAGCACCTTGAATTTTTGCATAATTAAGGAGTTATATCCTTCTAGGGCTTTCATATATTCATCCAAAGCTATTTTTTAACTCGCTTTTTTATATCCCCTAAATAATCATAAAGGTCCCTTTGTCTGATTAGTAGAACATCACTAGCCTTATCAATAGATTATTTGGAATTATTAGAAGAAATTTGGTTAAGCTTCTTTAGTTCGTCCTTAATATCCACAAGTTTCTTATAGAATTTGTAAAAAGCATGGACCTAAATACTCATTCCCAAGCCTCTTGACACTATTTCATTTAAGCCCTCCTTATTATAAAGATGATTGAAAATTTTGAGTAGAACATAGTCTATCAATGAATTTGTGTGATTTTTGTGATTTCTATTAGAGTGTGATTAGAACATATGCTATCAATGAATTTTGCACAAGTGTTTTAGAATATTAATAACCATTTATAATTCAAAAGGTCCCTATCAAGTTTTCTCCTAATTGAACAATCATGTTCCTATCTATTAAACCATATGAAATGATATCTTACTAATTTAAGATTCGTTGCCTCCAAGTTAGATGGATAGAATTTTAGCTCCTTACAAGGCGTAATTTTACTCCCGATACCTTTATAATCAAATGCCAAAAGTGCATAATTAAATTCCCCTAATAGTAGCTTGGGGTCCTTAATTATGATTTTAATTGTCATTAGCTCTTTCCACAATAGGGATCTTTGGAATGAAAAATTAGAGGCATAAATGAATATGAGCCAATATGTCCCTTATCCTATAAGTTCCATAAATAGGTGAATACTTTGGACAGAAGTATGAAAATTTTAAATTTTTATAGAACTCAATTCATAAGGTAAAATAATATGATCAAAGTGGTGGTGAGAATGGTTAGTGATTAGTTTCCATTTGTTATTAAGTATCTAGAGGTTAGAATAATTGTCATATCCCATTTTGGTCTCCAAGATGCTAAAAATCATATGTTTTATTAAATTAACATAGTCAGTTAACATCAATTACTTCTTATGGTTATTCTATCCCCTTATATTATAGGCAAACATAGGTATTACTTGATATGTAAAGTGACCCTACCCTTAGCCTTATGTACATAATTTCTCCTTTCTACAGTTGTGAAACCCCCTTCAGTTTCATTTTGAGGTAATACCGAGGAGGAAGATGTCAAAGCTTTAATTTGATCTAAGAATTCTCTCTTAAGAATATCATTCTTCACTATTACTGGAGCATCTTTGTTTGTGGAAGAGTCCTCTAGTATCCAGATTGCATGTGAAGGTGTATTCTCCTATGAGTGGACTTCCTCCTCCACTTGACTTAGGGACTTCTTGTTTGAGGGAGTCAATATCTCCATTAGTTGGGACTCCCCCGTCAATTCCACAAAGTCCCTCTGATGAAAAATTTTACAATGGAACACCAAACTTTGCCAGGTTGTACAAAAGAGGACCTCCATTGATAAGTGACTCATATTGCGTCCTCTACTAATGTGTCATCCTTCCCTAACTTCAATAAAGTAACTTCGTCTAGGAGGTCATGCTTCACATCCATTTTGATACATAATTGTTTATAGCCTACCCTCCTTTAAAAAGAATTTTCCTCATCTATACAAATTTGTCTACCTGTATAACTTGCAAGCATATTTAAACCTTCCGTAGAACAATATTCAAGGAGAATTTTATAGAAGTTAACCTAGATTGGGATTTATTTCTACTTCACTTATTTAATCTTAATACATGATTTCCACATTTGTAGGAAAATTAAATGGCTATTGTAATGTCAAAGACCAACTTCGATCACCTCTTGAGTTTTTCCTTTTTAGGAGAATTTAAAAAGGAACAAGTGATCTTTATTAAGCATAACATCTAGGATTCCCTTAGAATTCCATTACTTTAATGCCTTATGCTTTAACAAATAGAAAAGCTTACCTCTTACCCAAGAACAAGCTTACTATAATCAAAGACCAAAAACTTGCACCTTCCTTAAGGACGTCTAAAGGATGGGAGACAATGCTAACTCCATCCTTAGGCATTGGGTGCTATAATGAAAAATAAAGAAGGAAGTTCACCTAGTACAAATTTCCAATCGAAGGTGGTAACTCCAAAGGTTAGCTTTAGAACAACTTTAAAACTAACATTATTGTTAGGCAACAAAGGTATAGGTTATGTGGGGAATAGGGGATCACTAGTAAAAGGACTAGTGATTAAGGGTAGATAAGGGAAAGATAGTTTGGAAAATTATCTAAGGTCTAAAATCTCTATTGAAATAGCTATAAATGAAAAAAGCGATGTCAAAAAAAAGGGCTTTTAAAAAATATTACCAAAAATGGTAACAAGGAATAGGGTAGGAAAGTGAGAATTCCCTAAAACACCCTTTAGCTAGTCCACTTTTGGGCTCACCCTTTCTTGTTCATTACCAATAATTAATTCAAGTTTTCTTTTTCATGTTCATTGCCAATTAGTATCCTAATTTTATATATAATTATTTTCATCTTTTTTCCTAGTTATTTTTGTTGTAACTAAATTGAACACTTCAATAAAATTATATTTGTTCTAGCATAATGGGTTAATATTGATATATATGAAGTAAACAAGTCTTGTGCACCTATTTGATGTGTAGTTATAGCAATGCAAAGTTTTTGTAGTTTGTGAGGTTAGGGAATAATCTTAGAATTTTTTAGAAAGCTCCATTCAATGTTATATGAGTTTAGAATTAAATTCTCTAAAGCTTTAATTTTTCTCATAAGTAAAAGCTATTGATTTCTTATATGATTTATTAATCACGCCAAAAAAATTATATCTTAAACATCTCGTGATAAACCTCTAAGCCTAATCTCCTCCTACAAATTATGAAAATATTATTGAATGGATATATCAAAAGCAATTAGTGCATGATGGAGATATCATAATCTTTATAATTATTTAGGCAATGTAGTCTATAGCATATAAATTGAAATGAGTTAGAGTTCATTTCAAAATCAAGTAGTGTAGAAGAATACACTCCTCTTTGAATTGATAGAAAAGATTAGGTTGCAATTGGTAACTCGTCTAATTCATTTTAGATGTAGTGTAGTAATTGCTACTAAGTGTAAGCTAGTTTTAAGATAAGAAATTTAAGAATGTAGAATGCTTGATCTTGGAACTTGTATTAACAAAATAGTTTGATGGAGTTGTTTCTAGGATAGTACTTATATGTAATCTAGTTAACTTTTCTTGTTTCTTCATGTTATCATAGTTAATTTGTTTCACATGAATGCTTGTAAAGGCCATTTCGATGGTCAGCTTTTCACATAAGTTTGCAGTTGTTTAAGCTTTTAATTATTCTTATTTTGGTGCTCTTTTTAAAGATCTAATATAATTCCTTTTAACTTCCTAAAACAAAAAAGAAGTTTGGAATCAGTCCCTTTGTTAAGTTTTATCATTAACTTTCACTAATCTAGCTTTTTTTTATAAAGGACATTTCTCGTGGATAACCATATTAAAATATGGTAATTAGGAATTCACAAACCACAAGAATAGTATATTAAAAATAAATTATAAATAATATATTTATTAGTTTAATAAGATAACAATTTAAGTATTTAATTAAATGTCAATTTATTATGTATTAATATTAATAAATAAAATAATCTATTTCTATTTATAATTTATAAATAGTTAATAGTTAATTCTATTGATTTTATTAATAATTAAAATTATAAAACTTCTAATTATTTTGTTGATTTATCATATTTACATCTTATTACTTATATTAAAATATTAATAAAATTTTAGTATATATATTTTTATGTTTCTTTTGTTAATATTAATGATTAATTTATTCTATTATATTTTATTAATAATTAACAATAGTTAAACATTATATTGAATCAAGTCTTTCATTAAAATTTTCTTTAATTATATAATAATATTAATAAATAAGATGATCAATTTATTATTTTAATTTATAATATATTTTTATAAGTAATTAAAAGTTATTTGATTGGATTTAGAGCTTAAGCAGACCTATCTGATTCACTTAAGACATAGGCCATAGATGAGTTCCCTTCCCTACCCCATTTGTTTCCCTTAGCTCCACCTCCATAATCTAACCGCCTTCCTCTTAAGTTGAGTAACTTGGATGCAATCATTAGTGGAGAGAAAATCAAGCCTCCTATAAATTGGCACCAAGTAGTTAAGGAAAAAGATGAAGGTAAACTAGAGTTATTGAGAATTTTATATAGAAAAATTTTGTACTATAAGTATATAGATCGTAACTTATAGTATAAAAGATATCTTTCCCATGAGAATTAAATATAATCACCTAACAATTTGATTCACACTTTGTCTAACATAACAAAAAATTGAATTAATTGAAAATTAAAGTAATCTAACAAACTTGATACCTGAAAAAAAAAAGAAAATAATAAAATTGAAGTACTCGACTATAGAAACTTAGAGATTATTCTATCTTTATTTGTTTTCCCTTCACCTTGTGAATTCAACTATGCTTGATCCTACACATCTAAAGGTTTTGATTATCCTCTCTTGAGATCTAATTAAGTAATCCCAATTGAAATAGATAATAGTTGAGTTGCAATCTCTCGATCTCTCAAAACCACTTCTAACTACTCAATTAGATTTGAAGCAATCCTAAGGATAATTAACTCGCAATTTAAACAATTAAGATCTCTCTTCAATTGCTCATTAACTTGATATTTGTAAGTCTATTAAGGTACTAACTCTCTTTGTGCAACTAAACACAAATAACTTGATTCAATCTCTCAATTCAAATCAAGTATAAGCATAACAAATATCACAAAGCAGTGATATGTTGAATTCAACAAAATAAAAATTATACAAATAAATTCAAGAATCAACCCTAAAATAGATTTAGCAATCTATAATTATGTCGAAAACATAACTATTCAAATTTAGCATATAAGGCTATGAAATACAATAAAGAGAATAGAATGAAATCAACTTGAAGCCTTGATTAGGAAAATCTGGAAAGCTGGAGTTGATCTTGATGTTTTCGCTTTTGATCTTTTTATTTATAACGGACAACCCTTCTTTTTAGTGTTTTCTTTCTTCTTTTGGTGTCTCTCATGACCCTCTAGTTTGCCTATCTTTGTTATAGCCTTAATAATATCATTTTATAACAAAAACTAGGTTTTTTGGAACTTACATGGCTATATAGGTGACTGTATATCTTCAAAAACCTTTTAATCATGACTTTACGTGATCACAAAAACTTACACAAGCATATACACGGCTTTGTATGTCAACATACATAGACATAAATAGCATCTTTGAAGCTCCATATGCTTACGGTGACTTGCACGGTCACTATACACGATCGTGTAAGTCCAAGTTTGCTTTAATTCTTCCATTATATGTGATGGTTTCATTTGAATTCTTCTCCTTTTAGTCTATGAAGGCAATTATCACCTAAAAACACACTTGAAGCAGAATAAGTATCACAAATACTATAAGACTCTCAAATAACAAGAAAAACATACTAAATATAGGTATACAAATATAATCAATTAATAGTTTATCAAGAGTTCTACCCCTAAGATAATCTATGCAAGAACCTTAATTTCTCTAGACATCCAAACTCTTAAGGATGGTGCAAGTAGCTGGTAGATAACATTAGTTAGTTTCTTTATTAGGAAGTGCCCTCCATCTCCCATCATCCAAAGCTGGGCCCTGAAATAATGGAAAAAATATGGTTTAAAAGAAGTCATACTCTTAAAGGGGAATATGATTCTATTCAAGTTTGAAATTAATAGTTATGTTAAAGAAATCTTAGGAGTGAGGCCTTGGCACATATAAGATAACACTTTATTCCTCCAATTTTGGTCTCCAAAAATAAGTTTAGAGAACATCAAGCAGACTAATTCCTATCTTGATTAACTTATATAGAGTTCCCTTGGAATACTGATCCACTAAAGGACTCAGTATGCTAGTAAGCTTTTTAGGAAAACCTCTAAGTATGGATGCCATTACTGTTAAGATAAGTTAGGTACGATATGCCATAATGTTTATCAATATTGACTTGAAGAAAGAACTTCCACATTGTATCCCTATTCTAAGACTTAAGGAAGGGGATGCACTTTAGGAGGACATGGTTAGTGTAGTTTATCATTAAAAGCCTTCCTTAAAGTACGAAGGGAGACAATAGAAAGCAACAAGAAAAATACTTATTATGAATTAATGGGATCATAATCAGGTTCTAAGAAGGCTGATCAATGTTCCTCGAGAATAAATGCCAAAAAGAGAAATAAAAAATTACCAAAGAAGTAAAAGCTAACAAGGTGAGCCTTATATCAAACCAAAAAATTGATAGCCTAGAAAAAAAAAAGGAAAGTCTATTGTGTCCTTAAAAGAGAACAAGGATGAATAAGTTTCGATCTAAAGTGAGGAATCTTTGGTTAATACCATTATCTGTACTCCTTTCGTAGTAGAATCACCATAATCAGAGCAAGAGGAGTTTATGGTTGTTAAAAGTAGGAAATTATGGAGGAAAAATAGGTCTGAGGGACCTAAACGCACCACTCAAATATGTTTATAATATTTTGGAATGTTGGGAGAATTAACAACCCCTCTAAAAAGCAAGTGTTGAAGGATTGTTTTAAAAAATAAACCAATATGGATTGGCTTATTCAAGAAAACCTAGATTGGAAAACTTTTTTAATTGGAATCCTTTAAGTAGGCAATGGTTAGTCATTTCAAATCATTAATATCATCATTTTGTTAGGGTAATAGTTACTTTCGATGACAACTTAGTTAGTGTCTAAATGCTACAAGCTACGCATTTGGAGTGTTGTTAAATGCAAGAGAAAACTAAAGTACTAGTAATCTATATATGAATCAAACTTTACTTTCCAAAGAAGAGATCTTCTTTGGAAAGTAAAGTTTGATTCATATATAGA
>JANQAP020000173.1:865438-876006 GCA_026874005.2 Erythroxylum coriaceum
GAAGAATTAGTGTGATAAGTTAGAGATGAAATGAAGGTGATAAAGGGAGTTAAACATGTGCAGAAATTTATGATGAAGGTGTATAAGTTTGAATATTATGTTTTTGGGTTGAAGACCAAACATAGATTATAATTTGGTTGTAAATGATATTGGGCTGAAATGGAAGTGAGAATGAAGGGAAATAGTGTGGAAATTGAAGTGGGAATGATAAGATATGCATAGATGTGTTAGGTATAACTTGTAGGAGTGGGAAATTTGGAAATTGGTCAGTAAATGTCCGTTGGGTGGACTTCATGTTAGTTGGGTGAACCTTCTCTGGAATTTTAGAGTTCCAGCTCCGTTCATGTCCATTTGGAGGGACATACATGTCCGCTGGGCAGACATTCTTGAGATACCTACATAAATGTGAAATTTTTGACTCTTTAGACGGCAAAATCTCTCTTTGGGATCTTCACGGAAGTTGTAGAACTCAAAGTACTCTTCGAAACCATACTTGAATAACCTTAATCCGACATCCATAGTGAAATTTATGCTTATTGTCCCAAATCATGTACATTTATAAGTTGTGGACTTACCAATGCTTTCCTATGATACATTTAGGCTTGAATGGAGCTTGAAATGTACTTAGTTTGATATAGAAATAAGAGATAAAAATGAGTGATATGTTTAGGGTGACGATTGAGGATATAAATATAAGAATGGATTGTCATATATCAAGTGTTCAAATATGAAATTTTGGGATGTTATAAGAATGAAGATGAACCTACGTTGGCTAATGAGATTCCAGTACAAGAACCCTATAGAGTGATGTGCTCACGTTTAACTCACGAGTTACACTCCAAAATCGAGGCTTAACAGTTAGTTTTTGATTAGGTTGACATGGTGTAAGCATAAGTGTTAATTGTGTTAATGTGGCAACGACTATAACTTGATGGAAGTAGTTTAGCTTTGAACATAGTCATTGAAGTTGTAAAGGCATATTAGCTTGTGGAATTTGTGTTCTAAGTATCTTTGGTTAAATATACATGTTAATTAGGTATGATGTCTATTTATTCACCCTAGGAAATTGACATACACATTTATAATTATAAGTCAATTGAATTAGTAGCATCATTAGTCATCTTTCATGAGGACGATTAGCTAAAAGAAATGAGGTAGGCTATATGAAATGTGAAAAAAATGTGTGTATCTTTAATAAATAACTATTCTGCTGACCTTTGGGTTATGACTAGAGCTAGTAATTAGTTAAGAAAATGATATAGCTGAGTAATCAGGGAAATGTATGACAAAATATTTGTCTTTGTATCAAAAGGCTAGAATGATATTCCAACCAAGTCAATTAATAAAACGTGACCTAGTTGAGTAACCGGTGGACATTACGACGAAATATTTGCCTTCGCATCAAAAGAATAGATCAACATTAAAGAAAATTAAAAAAAAGTGTTGTTTCGATAAATAAATCCTACCAATTGTTGAAAATAACAAGAATATTTATGAAAAGTTAGTAGTGATAGTTGCAATTTTAATTGACTACTAATTCTCAATGTGTGTCTACAAGTGCTTTAGGTAAATGAATATGATGTTAACCTCTTGATTAGTATGTATACTCAATCCAAAGTGCTTAGCAATAAATTGCATAGGTTAATATGTTGGAACAACTTGAATGATTGTTGTTTGAGATTAAATTGGTTTCGTGAAGTTAGATGTCATTGTGTCAAGAAAGCATGTGCATGAATGTATGTGTTATTGTTTGGTGTGTTTGAGTTTGTTTTTTTTTGTTTTTGCTCGAGGACAAGCAAAAGTTTAAGTGTGGAGATGTGCGTGCACCATTGTTAACTCTTCCTAGTTTCAATAAACCATTTGAATTCAAATGTGATGCATCTGGAACTGATTTAGGCAGCATTCTTATGCAAAACAAGAGACCAATTGCTTTCTACAACCATGCCTTACAAGGTAGAAACTTACAACTATCAGCCTATGATAAAAAAATATATCACTAATCTTTGCAGTTCAAAAACGGAGGTCATATTTCATGGGGAGACAATTCATTGTTCACACTGATCAAAGAAGTTTGAAGCATTTATGGGAGCAAAGGATCACCACTCCAACTTATCATAGAATACAAAAAGGGTAACAATAACAACAGATGCATTATGCTGAATTCATGAAAAAGAGTTAATGGCTATTTCAACGCAAACTCCAAGTTGGATGACCTCGATAAAAGAGGAAGTTCGAAGCAATCCAAAATTGCTAAAAACTATTTCAACTTTGTCAACAAGGAGAGGCTGTGGGTCCATAGGAATATAAGGAAAGAATTCTTTACCTCAAGAATAGAATTTATTTACCAATTGATTCCTTGTTAATTGCTATTATTGTTAAGAAAATACACTCCCGCACTTATGAAGGGTATCATAAAACTCCTTATCGAGAAAGATCAATATTTTATTGGCAAGGCATGAGAAAAAGTCTCCTTGAATCCATATGAGGGTGTGAAACCTGCCAGAGAAAAAAACAGAAAATATTAAGCCACCAGGATTGTTGTAACCACTTCCAATTCCCACTCAAGTTTGGTCGCATATCTCATTGGATTTTATGGAGGGTCTTCCTAAATCAAAAGGAAAGTCAGTTATTTATGTTGTTGATGATCATCATTCAAACTTTGCTCACTTCATTCGTATTTCTTGTCCTTACTTTCCTGTGACCGTAGCATAAGTGTTTTTTAAGCAAATATTCAAGTTGTATGGAATGCCTGAAAGTGTAGTATATGATAAAGACCCCACTTTTACCAGTATATTTTAGAAGGAGTTGTTCAATTTACAAGGGACCATCTTTAATTTCAGCTCATCCCACCACCCCCAAACTAACGGATAGACAGAAGCGATCAATCGAACATTGGAGATGTACCTTCGCTATTTTAGTATCCATAGGCCACATGAGTGGGTCAAGCAGATCCCTTGGGTTGCTTATTATTATAATACCAATGTCCATTCTTTTACAAAAAGAGACACCGTATGAGGTTATTTATAGTAGGCCTCCTCCTTCACTTTTAACATACATATCAGGCACTTCAAAAGCAAAAGTTGTGGATCAAGAATTGTGAGCTAAAGACAATTATAAAGGAGCTTAGAGATCATCTAGCCGTGGCTCAACAATGTATGAAGAAATTCTATGATGGTCAAAGAAGTGAGAGAAGTTTTGACATTGGAGATTTTGTGTACCTGAGATTGCAATCATATAGGCAAATGTCCTTGGCTATTTGCAGGAACCTCAAGTTGTCACCAAGGTATTATGGCCCATTTGAATTTTTTGAAAAAATTGGTCCTGTAACTTATAAGTTGAAGCTTCTGACAAACTCTAACTTAAGTCGGTGTTTCATTTGTCTTGGCTTAAGAAGAAAATTGGAGTTAATGTGAAGGTTCAAGAAGATTTGCCAATCATTACTACAAATGAAGAGTCCCTCACTGTTGTTCCTCACGCTATTCTTGAAAAGAGAAGAAACAGAAACAAGGAAGAAGTTGTGGTTCATTGGCAAGGTCTTTCTCCCAAGGAAGACGTTTTAGTTCATTGGCAAGGTCTTTCTCTAGCGAAAGCAACTTGGGAGGATTACCAAGAATTACATATTAGAGTTCTTGAATTCTTCCTTGAGGAAAAGGAAAAAATCTAGGCGGAGGAATGTCAGGTAGCTTATGGGACTTATCTTAATTCTAGTTTAACTAGGTCTTAGTTGAGTTGTCATTTGAATTTTTGAATTAGTCAATGCTGTTGTTATTGTTTTGAGATGTAGTTGTTGAAATATTGGAGGAGTGGTTGAATTCTTCCCCTATATATTGCCCAACGAATCATATGGATAAAGGAAAGCATTCTTTCATAAGCTAAACTAGCTCTTTGAGTTCCTTAGGAGGTCTTAGTTCCCTCACAGTAATTAGCTATACTTATTTTGATTTTCAGCTACTACTTATTTTGTTTTCCAACTTAACAAAAATTGGGAAGCTTAAGCACTATCAATTTAAGGTAGATACTTCTTCTCTTAACCGACCAACGATGAGATCTCATGCACACAATAAACTTCCATAGAGACTGTGAGGGTAAAAGATTCTCCATTTGAACTACCTGAATCAACACTAATACCCTAGCCTCTTTCTACAGTACAGGCAATGATGCAAGGCAGGTACCTAAAGGTAATGGTGGTAAGGCAACATCACGTGTAAATTTGATGTTAAAGTAGGGAAGACAGTATTTGCGAAGGGCAATTGATGGGTGGTATTAGAGAGGATTTTACTAACAATGCTAATTTTGCTGATGGTGTGTTACAAAAATATTTTATTATTAATGGATAAAGATTTTGGATGATCTTTTGATGATGGTGTGTTACAAAAATATTTTATTATTAATGAATAAAGATTTTTCATGATTTAGATCATAGCAAATGGATGTCAATTCTAAAAGTGAGAAGATGGTATATCATTCTTACATAGATATTGTTACAGAGAAGGGTCACAATGCTGGAACTACCAATGGCATAGGGTATGCCCGACCCAAACGCACCGCTAAACCTCCAGCATGGCTCGCGGGTTTCTCTCCTTTTTAACCGTTACCTCTTTTCCTGACAAGTTTGTTATTTAGCCAGTTTGTTATTAACAGCTCATCATTTACTCACATGATCTGAGAATGATGCTAAATATATAATGTAATGTCAGTACGGTGAAGGGGATATAGAAAAGAATATTTTCCTTGAATCTGTCTCTCTTCTTCTTCTTTCTCCTCTCCTCTGGTTTTTTTTCTGGAAGTTCCTTATCCCTGATAGTGCTTACTATCAGATATAATCTTTTATTAGTTATGTTATAGTTAAATTCTATAAAACGAAGATATCATATAAAGGTTAGCATAGACTGAGTTTTACTTAAACGGATTAAAATTGTCGAGCAAAAGCATAAATATAATTTGCAATATAAGTTTGGTGTTTACAGATCTTTTGTAACAACTAGCATCGAGAAATTCTGACCACCTTTGGGAATCCCAGTAATCCACTTCCTACTGAACTGGCAGCAGAGTTGAGGAAGTAGCATAATTTTGATAATTCCAATGCTGTGCCCAGGAACACGGATGTTTCTCAAAAAATGCCGAGGCTCTTGACAAAATGCAACGATGTTGTAACCTAAGTAACGGGCATGCTGGGCTACGTACCTTATCATCCTCTATCATGAAAATTTTTTGCTACTGTTGAACCGGACTCCAAAATGTGTAATCGATATGGATTAGTGCAATATCTCTCTTTTGTTTGTTTCACTGGTTGAATTGCATGTGAAGCAGTTGGGTGAAACTGAAAACGACGAGATAACGCTTGAACTCACAAGACAATATGGCAAGCCATTCCTGGAAGCAAAGAATGTGGTGGCAAAAGGCTTCGAATTGCTCGCATATGACATCATCAAAGATGAAACTATGGACTTTGGACCAGTGAGAAGTTTTATAAGACAATTTCCTCGTGTGGAAAGGTCAACTACTCGGTTGCTACTTTATTCTCCTCGCCATGCCTGCCGAAATGAAAACGCGTTGCCATTAATTTAATGGATAAGACTTGAGTTTCAATACAAAAAGAATCTTATTTTTACGCGTTAGACTTTGTTTGGAGAAGTAATCCCTCTCACTGTTCTCTCTTCTCGAAGGCGGTTATAAGCAACCTCTGCTTCCTCGAATCTCGCTCTTCCCTTGACAACTACGCAAATTTTGTCAAAAACCTTATCTTTTTATATAGCCAAACAGCCACCCATCTCTCTTGCGAAATCTCATCCAAAAATATCCGTTCTGCAACACCCATACACCCCAGTTCTTCATATCTTCCAAAAAGCCAATCCTTTTGGGTTTCTGTTATCTTCTAATCTTTCGATCCACAAGAGCCAACCATGGAGTGTAGGCCGTTGGAGATCACGATTGCATCTGCCAAAGACCTCAAAGACGTCAATCTTTTCACTAAGATGGACGTTTACGCGGTGGTTTCAATCAAAGGGGATCCATATTCAACCCAAAAGCAGAAGACACATGTGCATAAGGATTGTGGCCCCAACCCCAACTGGAATTTCACCATGAAATTCAACCTCGACGAGGCTTCTCTCCAACAAAACCGCCTCACCCTCGACATCAAACTCAAATCCGACCGCAGCCTAGGAGACAAAGACATCGGAGTAGTCTATGTACCAATCAAAGAGCTCCTGGACAGCGCCGGAGATCCCAAAGAATACAAGCACATGAGTTACAGTGTCAGCACACCAACTGGCAAAGCTAAAGGAACTCTTAACTTTTCTTACAAGTTTGGAGAGAAACACAACGCCCCACCACCAAAACAAAAGGCCAAGAAAGTTGAGGAGCCCGTTATGGCTTATCCGCCTGCCGGATATCCCAACGGTGCCGGAGCAAGTTATCCATTACCGGGAGGACACCCACCACCTCCACCCCCACCTCATCATATGGACGCTGGGAAAGCTCACGCGCAGCCTTATCCGCCACAATACGCCTACCCTCCACAGGGTGGTTATCCACCTCAACAGTATCCACCGTACAATGGGTATCCGCCGCAGCAAGGGTATGGCTACAATGGGTATCCGCCGCAACAAGGGTATGGGTACGGAGGCTATCCGGTTGCACAAAAGCCGCAGAAGAGCGGGAAAGGCAAGTTAGCGTTGGGATTGGGTGCTGGGTTGCTTGGTGGGTTGCTGGTTGGAGACATGGTGTCGGACATCGGTGATGCTGTAGCTTACGACTCCGGATTCGATGATGGTTTTGATTTTTAAGCATCTTTATGTTGAATCTGCTGTGTTGGTACTCAGACAGTTTATATATATGAATTATGGACATTATTTAACCTCTGATCTGACTCCGTTCCATTTATACACAATGATGTAGGATTCTTCTGGGATATATCTTAGTTGAAGTTGCATTGTTATATACCTTGGTTGAAGTTGCATTGTTTTAATTAATGAGGTTAACTTTTTTCGTGATACATAAAATTTAGAGGCCGAAGGGCTCTAATCCTTCCTTTTTCTTTTGTTTTGCACCAAAGTATTACAATCCTTCCTTTTCTCAAAACCGTCTGATGATTAATTAGTTTTGCTATTTCACTTTTTAGGTTCCTAAGATGACAATGTAAGCATTAGCATTCATTGGAACAAAAGTATAGGAATTTATGGCGCTGGTTACATGTTTATTATGATCACGAAATTCAGTGTGCTTAAACTAAATGGGTTCACAAAAACCAAGTGTTACATGTCCGGATGCATCCCCATCTCCTCTGGAATAACGATCAAACTCACTCGAGTATCATATGATCTTTTCACATCCACCTTCATACGCTCTCCAACTCTATCCCCCATGATTTCGATGATCTAAATAAGAAATGGAATTGGCGAGTTGATTATTTCATTTGCAAGCCTGAATACTTGAGAGCTGGAAATAAATAAATATGCACATCAATCTCATGCAAACACGGACACTTACCTCGTCGATGCTTTTGACAGGCTTCCCGTCAAACTTGATGACCACATCACCAGAAACAAACCCAGCACGATCAGCAGGAGAACCTGGAGTTACCTGCATTTAAACATCAAACATCAAACATCAAACGGACTCATTATAAAACTATGCTCTTTATATATGCACACCAGACGAGAAAACAACGGTCACTTAAAAAGGCCTACCATAGGCACAAGTACACCTCTGTCAACATCGGGGAATGCAGCGTCTCTTTCTCTCAATTGAGCAATGATTTTCTCATTAAGCTCAATCATTCTCAACCCAAGCCATGGCCGTAAAACTCTCCTGAACAAAAATAACTTCAGAGAAAACTCCAGAGATTTAGATATTGAACGAAATCCACAATTTGGCCATCACTATTGCCCCCAAATGCCTATCAGGTAACGTCCATCAAACCAAACTACCAAGGTTATTTTGATCTTCTCTTAGGCATGCTTTTCTTTATTAAACTTGACTAAACCCTCTTAGCATTTAACTACCTAAGAATGTCTATTGGACAATAAGTAGAAAATATTTGTATTTTATGCGTCTGACTTCATTTTCAAAACTCAAAATATACTTGCCCACTCTTCTTAAACTGCTCTATTATTTTGGCAACTGAATCAATAGGTACTGCAAAGCCCAACCCATCTGCAGCCAATACTTTCATGATGTTGATGCCAACAATTTCACCATCAACATTGACAAGTGGCCCACCTGAATTTCCCTATACCACAAATACAGAAAACAAATGCACATCAACCTACACTGTTGTGCACTGAAATATGGATGCCATGTCCAAAGTAGTGATGACTTTTCCACAATGAAGGAGAGACTACCTCATTTATTGCACAATCTGTCTGTAAAAACTCTCTCCCCACTCCTCCAAGACCCAAGTCACGGCTTTTCCGATCAACACAGCTACGCAGAAGGAAGAGAAAACAAATTCAGAAAGCATCACGAATAATTACCTGGCCATTTAAAACAGAATATATTATGATAAAAATTACCAACGTCCATGACAAGAACATTAGCCAAATGTACATAGGAATATTGTAAAATGATTACATTAATTAACCGCAGACAACTAAACACCAACCATTATATTTGTTATTGCTAATATTACCTTACAATCCCAGCCGTTACAGTATTTTGAAGGGAAAGTGGACAGCCCATAGCTATCACCCAGTCCCCAGGGCGAAGCTTACTTGAAGAACCAAGTTTAGCTGTTGGCAATGGAGTTTTTGACTTGATCTTCACAATAGCAATGTCAGAATGCAAATCTGCATTGACCAGTGTACCTTCAAATGTCCGACCATCTTGCAAAGTAACATCAACCTGATTGAATTAGTTTATTAAGTAGTCAAAGTTCTGTACCTTCACATTTGAGGGGGGGGAAGGCTAAATTTTGGATCATAAGATTGCACATGCTTCTCAATAATAAGGGTAAATCCATTCCTCAAATTAGGAACACCACATTAAGTAATAAGAAATATTCAAGACCAGTAAACACTTCACGCAGACAAACCAGTTGCCAAAGTACTTGGCTATCAACAAGTGGAAACTTCTAGGACTTTAGATGGATGATCCAATTAATACATAGTAATTTTTATTAGAGCTTCGTGCAAATTACCCTAAAAGATGACACTCAAACAGAATAATTAATATGCTCATTGTGGCTTGGTCACTAACCTTCCCTTTGGATAAAGGTCTTGTTCCTTGAAAGTTAGCCACAACATGAGCACATGTTAAGATAGTACCATCAGAATCAACAATAGTTCCAGATCCCACACTCTTTCCAGCAGCAATGCTATAGAAACCTATAAAAGTGAATTGGAAACAACCGCTTGGTCAAATTTTTGATTAGTTTATGCGTGTAACTTAAACATTTTTAAAAATTTTCAAAAAAAAGCTTAAGATTTTTAAAAGCTATACCCAGTGGAACTGATATATTGACAACAGCAGGACTGACACTAGCAGCAGCATTGGCAAGACTGTCTCTGCCAAGACATCCACAACTTGGTTTTGAACCATGCCCGTCGACCCCAGAACTTAACTTCCCAAAGTCATGTGCTGAAATTGGGCTAACTCTACACGAGAACAATGAAAGAGTCCCTACAAATTGTAAAGTTCAAATTCATTACTTAAAAAATAAATAAAAAGAAAATCCAGTAGATAAAAAGATTTTCTAAAATAAAACAAGATACCGAATGGGCACCGATCCAGTAAATTAAACGGAGGGACCAAGTCCCTTGACATTTTCCATAGCAGTGAGGGTGGTTGGCGCAATTGTGCAGGAATTGAAAAAGATATGCTTCCACCTAAAGCATTGAATCGAGAATTAACTTCAAACGAACCGAACTTCAGTCGGGCGTCAAATTACGTACAGGAATGAATTGCCAACTTCAAGCCGTCGTCAAAGTTGGGTGACAAGCACATTCACAAACACCATCATTTAATGTACCCCGAAACTTAAATCCAACTTTTCACCAACAAGAATTGAGAGAGAAGGGGGAGAATCTTACTGAAATCAGAGTCGCTGCATAAATACAAAACTGTCGATCCAGTGGCAGCAATTGATACAATTCGCAAGACAGAACTTCTAGCGAATGCAGCTGAAACCCTTTTCTAGTCATCAAAGGAGGTAAAATTATAACACCAATTGTTTCCAAGATTTAAAAAAAAGCCTTGTTTGTGATGCGAAGAAAGCGCACCTACCAGAAACTGGTTCATTTGTTCGAGAGGCAATACTCATCGCAATTGTCTAAAACCCTAGTCCAGTTGAAAACCTCCACCTCCTATTAGATTCCTCAAAACAACACTTTTGTGGAAATTTTGGATCGGCCCAAGTGACAGAAGCCTAATCAATGACTATTTGGATACTTTATATGCTTTAACATCTTTTGACCAAACGCAACACAATTCACATGAAATTGCTGTTTTTAATTTTATTGGCACGGGAAGCCTAAAATTCATTTAACATCTTGGTTCAGCCGGATTCTGACGAGGCTGTACGTTGCCGTTTGGATCCATGGAAACAACTGTTGAACACGAGAATTCTG
>JANQAP020000173.1:1052122-1063489 GCA_026874005.2 Erythroxylum coriaceum
TGCAGACGCGTTCTCCAGTGCATACCCTGAGGGCTCTCCTGGAGGAGCAAAACCGTGAGGGTGAGTGTGGCCCACCAAGCCCAAAGCGGACAATATATGCAAGCGGGTGGTCTGGGCTGTTACAGAAAGACAGTAAGGTTATGATGCTGGTGAACTTTGCTTCTAGTTCTCGCAAGAGGAACTAAAAGAAGAAGAAGAAATCCAAAAAGCCAGTGGGAGGTGTAGCCAAGAAGAAGGTAAAAGAGAATACATCAAAGGGAATATGCTGCCATTGCAACAAGGAAAGGCAATAGAAGAGGAACTATAAAGCCTATCTGGAGTCGCTGAAGCAAAAGAAGGCATTAGATGCTCCATCGTCTACTTCAAGTATGTTATTTGTCATTGAGGTTAACACTATTTCTAATCATAATATTTGAGTATTAGATACCAGATGTGGCTCACACATATGTGTTGATATACAGGGCCTTAGGGATAGTAAACTACTTAAAAAAGGATAGATGGAGCAAGAGTTGCTACATTAGTCATAGGAACCTATGTTTTGTATCTTCCTAGTGGGCTAGAGTTAATTTTGGATAATTACTATTATGTACTCATTATGACAAATAACATTGTATCTATTTCATGCCTTAATAAAACTAGATTTCATTTAACTTTTTCAAGCAATAATTGTTCAATTATGTTGAATAAAATATTGTATGGTACTACTACATTATGCAACGGTATTTACATATCAGATATGTGCAATCCAATTTTAAATATCAATGACAATAAAAGACAAAAACAAAATAACCTAAAATCATCTTACTTATGACATAGTTGACTTGGCCATACAAGTGAGAGATGCGTGTCTAAGTTATACAGGAGTGGTAGCTTAGGGTCATTTGATTATGAATCATATGACACATGTGAATCTTATTTATTAGTCAAGATGAAAAAATTACCTTTTAAAGGAAAGGGTGACTGTGCGAATGGGTTATTGGACCTAATACATTCTGATGTATATGGGTCGATGTTCATTCATACCAGAGGTGGTTTTATGTACTTCATTACCTTTATTGATGATTATTCACGTTATGGGTATATGTATCTAATGAGATACAAGTCTAAAGCATTTGAAATGTTCAAAAAATTTTAACATGAAGTAAAGAAATAGCTCAGTAAAAGTGTCAAGACACTTCGATCAGATTGAGGTGGTGGATACTTGAACGAGGAGTTTCTAAGTTATCTCAGGGATAACGGGATTGTATCCCAGTGGACTTCACCTTACACACCGTAATATAATGGTGTGGCTGAAAGGAAAGACTGAACCTTGTTGGACATGGTAAGGTCAACGATGGGCTCAGTAGATCTACCGAAATCCTTTTTGGGTCAAGCATTCATACTACTGTTTATGTGATAAACAGAGTCCTTTCAAAAGCAGTTGATGTTACTACTATTTATGTGATTGTTAGAGTCCTTTCAAAAGCAGTTGATGTTACTTTATATGAGATATGGACTAACAAAAAGCCCTGTCTTTCTCATATGAAAGTTTGAGGTTGTCTAACTTACGTGAAGCGAATTCAATCAGACAAGCTTGAAGCGATATCTGATAAATGTCTGTTTGTAGGATATCCTAAGGAAACAATTGGATATCAATTCTACAATGCTTTAGAGTAAAAGGTATTTGTCTCAAAGTATGTTGTCTTTTTAGAGAAATAGTTTCTTCTAAGAGAAGACAGTGGGAACAAAGTTGAACTGTTGAAATTCATGATGCTTAAACAAACACAGATCAACTGCTTGAACTTGAGATTGTTGTTCATAGAGATGAGACAACAGTTGAACCTTTTGACACACAAAATGTTTATAGGTTAAGTAGGATATGTAATGTTTCAGAGAGATATGAATTTCTCATAGGTAGACACAATGATGTATTGCTTATAGCGGACGATGAGCCTACAACCTATAAAGAGGTTCTAAAGAGTTCAGAATTTGAAAAATGGCTTCAAGCCATGAAGTCCGAAATGGATTCCATGTTTAAAAATCAAGTATAAACTTTGGTTGACCCACCTGAAGGGCTAAAACCTATAGGGTGCAAGTGGATTTTCAAGAAAATCGACATGGATGGTAATGTGATTAGTTATAAAGCGATACTAGTCGCTAAAGGTTATCGTCAAAGATAAGGATTTGACTATGACAAGACATTTAGCCCGATATCCATGCTTAAATCCATTAGAATACTCCTAGCCATTATTGTTCATTCTGATTATGAGATATGACAAATGGATGTGAAGACGGCTTTCCTGAATGAAAACTTAGCCGAGGATGTGTATATGATACAACCTGAGGGCTTTATATCCAAAGATGGCAAAAAGGTATGCAAGCTTCAGAAATCTATTTATGGATTGAAGCAAACATCTAGGAGTTGGAACATCTGATTTGATGCGACAATTAAAGATTTTGATTTCTCACAAAATCTGGATGAACCTTATATGTACAAGAAGGTTAGTGGAAGTGCTATCATATTCTTTGTGTTATATGTGGAAGATATATTATTAATAGAAAATTATGTTTCAAGTTTGCTATATGTCAAAATTTAGTTGTCCAAGAATTTCTCTATAAAAGACCTTAGAGAAGTAATTTATATATTGAGAATAAAGATCTATAGAGATAGATCAAGGAGGTTGCTAGGTCTTTCACAGTCTACATACATAGATAAAGTGCTAAACAGGTTTAGCATAGAGTAGTCCAAAAAAGGGTTTCTTTCTAAGACTCATGGGATAAAACTCTCGAAATCTATGTGTCCCAAGACGCAAGATGAGAGGACTCGTATGAGTTTGATCCTGTATGCTTCGGCAATAGGATCAATCATGTATGCTATGTTATGTACAAGACCCATATTGTATGCTCTAAGTGTTACGAGTAGATATCAATCGAAACCTGATGAGTGTCACCAGGTAGTTGTCAAGAATATCCTAAAGTACTTGAGAAGGACTAAGGATATTCTTGTTATATGGAGATGGAGATCTCGTAGTGAGCGGGCATACAGATGCCAGTTTTTAATCTGATCAAGATGACTCCAACTCCCAGTCAAGTTACATTTTTACATTAAATGGTGGAGCAATCAATTAGAAGAGTTCCAAATAAGAGATGACTGCAGATTCAACAACCGAGTCAGAGTACATTGTAACTGTGAAAGCAGCCAAAGAAGCAATTTGGATCAAGAAATTCATTATAAAACTTGGAGTAGTTTCAAGCATTGTAGACCCGATACTGTTATATTGTAACAACAATGGGGATATTGCTTAAGCCAAGGAACCAAGGTCTCATCAGAGGTCTAAGCACGTACTCAGGATGTATCACCTGATCAGGGATATCATTGATAGAGGTGATATGATGATAGAGAGAGTGCCCACAGATCAGAACATCGCTAATCTTTTGACTAAGCCACTTCCTCAAATGAGATTTAATTCTAGTGTACTCGCCTATGGTATTAGATACAAAGACGATTAGCTTTAGTGCAAGTAGGATATTGCTAGAGTAGTGCTCTAAAAGTAATCACCTTTCGCACTTTTGTGCAAACTTTATTTTGATTAATAAAGTGAAAGGTGATTTTCATTAATTTGATGTTCATTTATTTATGAATTGATGTCAATCTTAAATCGAATTAATGAAGTCCATGATATAAAACATAGCATGAAGGAAATCATGATGAGATCATGATAATGAGATTCCTATCATGTGCAATTATGTTAGTGTCTAAGTTATCTCTAGTCGTAGCATTAATGAGACAGGACATTGTTAATCCAAATAGACTAGCACATGTTATACTCCTTGATTTGATCAAGCAGTAGATCTCATAAACTGTAAGCATGAAATGTTTAGAGTTAACATGTGGATGCTTACTAATAGTAATAAGTACATCGAATGACCTGCTATAAGATTATCATATGGATGATCTATCAAATGTCGGTGATTAATCTCATCATAGTAATAGTGCAAATATCCTTAGACTTGAGGTACTCAAGGATATCTTGGATATTGTTCCAATGCTTTGACACCATTCCTTGTTGCCTCAAGATGAGGTCACTCATAGGGTGGTGATTGGGTACAGCTATTGGTACTCGAAGGTAATTAGGTAGCCAATAAAGGATTCACCACTCCTAATAGAAGGAGATGATACCCACAACCTCTTGTCGGGGTCATTACTTAGGAGTCTCTGACCAGAGCAGTTATATGTCATAAAGAGAGTCTTTAATGACACATAGAATAATAAGATACCCAGGACAAGAACTAATATCAATTGGACTAGATGTGATATAATCAGTCTAATAGGAGTTGACATATAGCCCATACTTCGAACCAAGTGGTGTATAGGATGGTGAAGGGATGAATTGCACAAAATTGTCTATGGAAAGGTTCGTAAGTCGAATAATTAACTATCTAAGAGTTCGTGTGTTAATTCATTTACATTTTGGTAAATTGGCATCATGAAACCCTTCATGATTTATTTAGATTAAGAGTTAATTTAAGTGGTATGAAACCATTTATGATATGCTCAGATTAAGAGTTAATTCAAGTGCGTAAAATAACTAAGAACCTAAGGGTCACACACATAAAAGATCGAATGAAATATAAAGTATACATGGCTTTCATTTTAAGCAAGTCACGATCGTGATTTATCGGTCACGATTGTGACCCACTTTATGACAGGTGATACACAAGTGAGTTCTTCACTTATGTACACACGAAATTAAGCCAAAAACACACATAATTGAGAGGCAAAGGGTCTAGAAGGGTTCTGGAGGTTGAGAGGAGTGATCTTGAGGTTTATTCATGCAATTATAAGCAATCGTTGCATGAGTTTAATTATATGTAACTTGTTTATAATCTGACTCTCAATTAAGCATCTACTTGAATTCATCTTGTTTGGTGCTCTAACCACCCTTACAAACTGATTTTTCTTCATCTTTACATGTTCTTCACTGGCTATTGAAGGTGTTTGGTGTTTGCTACAACCCAAACAAGTATAAGATTCAAGAAAGGAGGAGCAATTGCAAGGTATATATGCTATAATTTCACGTTCTTACATCCTGCTTATACATGCACATAGTATTCTGGATTTTTTGGGGATGTCGTGGTGTTAGAATAATGATTTCAATGCTTCCACTGCATAGCCATGCATGAGATACATGGACCCATGGCTCTCCAACAAATCTTACCTTAATTAGCTCAATCCAATAATGATTTTGATCAAGTTATTCAATTAGGATGATTTCTTACCTTAATTAGCTCTTACCTTATACCTATATAAAGGCAACCATTGTATTGTTCAAGACACTTAAGAAAAATTCAAAATTCATTAAGTGAGGTTTATTTCTTTTTGCTTTTTTTGTTAACTCATAAACTTATCAAGATTATTATCTTGTGGCATTCAAAACCTATCTTATACCTTTGGTTCTTGTTTTCTATAGACATCGGGTCAAGGTTTTTCTATCCTAAACTTGTTTTTAACTTTCTTAGGTTCCTTGCTTCCAATTGTGTGATTGTTGGCAAATGTGTGATTATTCAAGTCTGGCTTCTCTCAAGACCCAAATGATTATGGCAATATATAGACTTAGAATATAACAATAACAGCTGAAGAAGACAATAATATTAAGTTGATTGTAATAATAGGTCATAATGGAGTAATTAATATAAAAGTGAAAGGAAAACCACAAAGTGATAAAAAGTCCTAAGAAGTAGCAACCGATATCAATGCTTCTAGTACTCCCACCAAGGTAACTATAGTAACTAATACCTACAGCAATGATGAAACAGGCTTCATGACTGCTAAGAAGATAAGGTCGAGCAGAAGGAAATGGTCCTCATTTGACCAAACCTTATGATCTTCTCAACATGTTATGTCAGTGGTCTCAATTCCCCTAAGAAAAAAAAGTTTTATTAAAGGATTTCATGTCAAAGAATAAGCCTATCCTACTAGGTATTTTGGAATCTCAAATCAAGCAATGTGATCGTGATAGTTTGGGTTTTTTCCAAGTTAATGGAAGTTAATACATAAGTATGATGCAAATCCTAGTGGGAGAATACTAGTAGTGTGTAATGAAACTAGAGTTTCAATCCTCAATTCCATAATTCAGGACCAGATCATACATTTAGAGGTTCAATTGCTAGAACTGAAAGTTAACGTCTATTTATCCTTTGTATATGCTTTTAACTAATCATTTTAGAGGGTTGCTTTATGGACTAAGCTTAAAAGCATTGCCTCTGTGACAAAGGATCCCTATCTCCTTTGGGTGACTTCAATGCTACAATATGTATTGAAGAATTAAAAGATAGAATAGCTCATAAAGACCTCTATAAAAATATAAGGAATTGTTTTAAGGATATTCAGGTGATTGATCTCCCTTATGGAGGAAAGTATCCCCTCAAGAAATCAAGCTCCTCTCTGAACCTTTATCTGCTCAAGAGATTAACAAGGCCTTTAGATCATTACATCCAAAGAAAGCTCCAAGTGTAGATGGATTCAATGCCAATTTCTTTTTTAAAACACGGTATATCACTAATAAAATGGTAGTGGAGGCAATATTGGAATTCTTTATAAGAGCAAGTTACGAAAAGAAATCACCGACACCTTGATCACACTAGTCCCTACAGGTAAAAATCATACTAGTTTTGGTGACCTTTAACCCATAGCCTGCTGCAACATAATCTATAAAATCATCTTCAAAGTTCTGTTAGTAAGATTAAAGGCTATACTCCTAAATCACATTGAGTATATAGAAGCTTACATCCCTGGTAGATCTATTGATGAAAATATATCCATTGTATAAGAGCTCCTCAAACACTACACAAGAAAGGGAGGTCACAAGAATTGTGCTATGAAAGTAAAAAAGCATATGACATGGTGGATTGATCTCCCTTAATCAATGTATCATATGCCCATAGGTTTCCACCACTCTTCATACCATGGATTCAACAATGTGTAAGCATTGTATCTTTCAAAATCTTTGTTAATGGTGAACCATCAAAAGCAATTCGTGGTGCAAGTGGGATCAGACAAAGTGATCCACTCTCCCTTACTTATTCTCACTAGAAATCGAAGTTCTTAACAAGCTGTTAGCCAGGGTGGTGGAGAAAAATCCAATTTTTAAGTCCCATGGGAAACGTAAGAAGCTAAAAATCATAAGCCTAAGTTTTGTTGATGGTTTGTTTGTGTTCTCCAATGAGGATTATACTTAGTCTCATCTTTCAATTCAACCCTCAAGATGTTTCACAGAATGTTTGGACTATTTATCAACAACAACGAGAGTGTTATATTCATATATAGAGGTGCAAACAACATTAAACTAGTATTAGCTTCTATTACAGGATTCAGGGCATAACATCTACCTTTCCAATAACTAAAAATTCCTTTCTCTTCAACTAATCCTACCCAGGGTGACTACAAACCCCTGATTGATAAAATCCTCAATATGACTAATAACCAGAGCCATAAAGAGCTTTCCATTATAGGCAAATTTCAGTTAATTAAATCAATCTTATCATGTATGGCAATTCACTAGGGATCCCATCTAGTTTTTCCCAGATGTATCACCAAAAAGATAAATAGAATCCTCAAAAATTTTCTGTGGTTTGGTTACAAGCTAAAATCACAGGAAGTATAGTGAAGTGGTTTGAAATATGCCAACAACAAAAGTAAAAGGGCTAGGCATTATGGCTTTAAGAATATTAAACAAGTCCCTTCTAACTAAAATGACATAGAGGCTAATTCAAGACAAACAATCTCTGTAGGTTAAGTGGGTGAATTCGTACTACATTAAAGGGAAATCCTCATGGAGCTTCAAAATCCTTAGAAATGCCTCAATATTGATAACACATTAGAAAAACTAAAAACAAACTAAAATCACATTTAGAATACCAAGTTGGTAATAGGGAACAATTCAATTTCTAGTTTAATCCATAGTTCCCTTATGGTACTCTTTATCATATCCTTGAGTTAGAGGGATTCAAAAGCTCCATCAGACAAAATGCTAATGTTGCTTATACTTTAAGCATTCTAAATTAGTTCTCTAACATGGATTCAACCTCAAATGTAGTTCAATTTCTATCCAAATTCAATTTGAAAAGGCAAGTGGACAAGGTTAAGTGGAAGTTAGAGGCTTTGAGATGATTCTCCACTTGCTCAACTATGCTTATTTACAATGTGGATCATCTTCATATGAATTGACACTAGGTTGTATGGTGAAAAAATAACAGTTCTAGGTATGCCCACACATTATGGCAAGCTCTAAAATTAAGATTAGCCACGTTGGATAGAGTAGGTAAATTCCTCCATATCCTTAACTGGGGCACCCTATGCAAGAATTATGGTGAATCTCACGGTCACCTCTTCTTCCTATGTCCCTACTCTAATAGAATTTGGAGATCTATAGTGGTAATGTGTGGTATTAATAATCTACCTACATCCTGGTCAGTTATAGTATAATGGAGCATACTTTACACTCACATGCAAGAAGGAGATAGATGGACAATTTATATCGCATTATCTTACCATATTGCTAGCATTTAATCTAAGAGAAACAATAGAATCTTCCAATCCTTCTTAATTATTGCACAAGAGACTATATGGAGCACTGTGAATAAAATCAGAATGCACATCAACATTTATAAAGGCAAACACACAATCAGTAGCAAAATGCTAGATAATTGGAACATTAGTCAAGGTGAACATCTGACATGCAACCTGATGTGAACTGCTAAGTCTCTCTATTCATGCAAGGAATGGTTTATGGAAGCAAGGCGAAGTCTACATATAGTCCACACAATAAGTATAAAGAAGTAGGCTACTAGAACTAGTAGGAAGTAGAAGATGGTTAATGGGGAAACTAAGCCTTGGTGATGAAGCAACTGCTCTTCTATGAAGTAAGGATTAGAAGCTACAGATAAAGCAAGGAAATTGTGTTTACTTGCTTGAACAATGCATGGCTTTCTGATATCTCTCCACCTATGTTTTATTGAATTAATCAAGCAGGATTAAGGATTTAATTAACTTAGAACAAGCTTTGTCCTAATGCCGAGTGTAACCTAGCTAAGGTTGTACACTACCTATTATTCTTTGAATGAATTATTAATTCTTTTTAAAAAAAGGACTCTAATTCTAAGTTCTTCCATTAGTCACTACTTGCTAGGAGAAAACGTAATAAAATATCCAAGTTACTCACTGATGAGGATATAATTATCACTGACCAAAATGAGTTAAAAATATATGCTAGGGATTAATACACTAAAGTATTGGGAACTCCAGGCACTAGGAATCTTGCTTACCTACTTTATGGAATTTCCATTTTTAAGGTAATCTCCCTTGAGTAGTTTGAATTTCTTAAAAGGAGTTTCACTAATGAGGATATAAGTGCCATGGCATTCATTCTTAGTCCCAATAAAGTCCCAAGCCCTGATGGGTTTAATGGCTTCAATTATTAACAAAATTGGAGGTCCATTAAGTTTGATAAATGCAAAGTTATTGATGAGTTCTTAGATAATGCCAAGAAGTTGAAGGTATGGAATTGCACTCATTTATGTTTACTCCTAAAAACACATAATCCAAACTCTTTGGGGGACTTTAGACCAATTTCTTATTGCAATACATTTTACTAAATCATCTACAAGTTGTTAGCTAACAGGATCAAATATGTGCTTCCTTCATTCATTAGCCAATATCAAAGCTCCTTTTATGCAAGGTAGAAGTAATGGAGACAATGTGTTGCTAGCATAGGAATTATTAAAAAACTACCATATCAAATGCTCTGGAGCAAATTATGCTATCAAATTTGATATTCATAAGGTATTTTACTCAGTTAATTAGATTTTATCTTTTTTTCTCTACAAGTATTTGGGTTCCCTAACAGATTAACTACTTAGATCTCCTAATGCAAAACCACTACTTCATTTAGTGATTTGATAAATAGGGAAGCTAGTCAATTTGTCAAGGGTTTTAGAGGGCGAAGGCAAGGTGATTTACTCTCCCCTTATCTCTTCACTATATACATTGAGATACTTAATTGCATTGTCTAGAAAATTGTGCTTGTTGATTGTGGCTTTAAGAATTATAAAAAGTTTAACAAGCTAGTTGTCACCTATCTTACCTTTGCTATTGATTTGTTATTATTCTGTAAAGCTAATGAAGCCTCAATGGCTTGCTTAATGAGATCCTTGGAGGAATTTAGTGCTTATTCTAGGCTTTATATCAACAACAATAACTATGAAGTGATGTTCTCTTATGTGGGACAAGTTTCTTATCCCAAGATTCTCATTTACTTTGTGGCTTGAAATTAAAGAAAGGCTCACTACCTTGGATAGAATAAGAGGTACCAATTAATATGAATTGTATATTGTGTTTGATGGACTAAGAAACTAATATGCATCTTTTGTTTAATTGCCCTTCTTTTTATTTGTAGGGATGCTATTGGCTTTGTAACTTGGATCTACAGATCAAAGGCTTGTTGGGAATAATTTAATCGTCATGTTCCCTTTGTAAGGTTATGAAAGTTGTTGTATAGTTTGGTTCTTCGCAGCACGATTTATGGTGCTTTGTGGGAAAGGACCTAGAGGATCTTCAAGGGCAAGTTTAACTTTCCAGAACATGTAAGTGAATGCAACATTAGATGTATTAGAGAGCTCTTTATAGCTAGAGGTCAAAACTTGTCACTTTTCTCACTTTTGAAATTAAATTAGTTCCTCTAATGAGTTCTAGCGAGTTGTCATAATGTTAACATATTACACATTTGGTACCTTAATGAACTTTAATAGTCTTAAATTGTATTTGATGTATTGTTTTGTACATTTCATATAAACTATGGTTAATTATTAATGCAATTTGTTTACTTAAAAAAAAACTTTGACTTGATTCTGTAGTAAAAATTGATCTTGATCACATCCTTCACCTATAAATTTGTGTATACATGTAGTTAGAATTTATTATGAAAAAACAATACAAGCAACTATTACGAATTTTTTAGAAAACCTAACAAATTAAAAGCACAATTAAACATCTATTTGATCAAGTTCTTATTGTGTCGACCTCTTTTCACTTTTTTAATTAAATTTGTACTAAAATTGCATAAGCATCAAATGCCTGCCGAGTAAGCAGAAACATAACGTTTATGAATTGTTTTATCAAGCATTTTGAAAAGGAGAATAAAAAAGGTAAAGCTAAAATTCTTAAGGCCTACTGTTTTTATTTTCGTTTTTGTTATTATTATTGTTTTTATTTTTATTTTTATTCGGAAGGAAAAAAAAAAAAGAGAGTAAAAACCAATGTTGCGAATACCGTACCGGATTCGGTACCGGATTGAGTTCTGGAACGGTACTGTACCGGTACCGGTCAATACC
>JANQAP020000173.1:1090010-1106817 GCA_026874005.2 Erythroxylum coriaceum
AATTAATAAAAGTGCTTTTTATTTTTATGTTGCCAAACAGTCTACTGTATGAAGCTCTTTTTAAAAAGCTATTTTTTAATTGACAGCCAAACAGTCAACTGACTTTTTAAAAAAACTCTTCTCAGAAAAGCTCTACTGACAAAAGCTCTATTGACAAAAGCTCTACTGATATAAGCTCAACCAAACAGACATTTCATGCTTATTTTGTAAAATGTTAGTGGAACGTCGGACGGATGCTATCACCTATCCCGCATAAAAAAAGTTGGGATTACTTAATTTGCCACATTTATAGGATCCTATTAATAAATGTTGTCTTAGGCATTTACAAGCAAGGATCCTCGAATATTTTGAATCTAACTAAAAAATATGAAATCCAATTATATCATTAATTTTTAATTATAATTTGACTTAATTGTACTGCTAATTTTAATAATATTTTATCTTTAAAATTTGTAAATAGAGTTGCTTCCTGCTAAAAAGGATATTAAAATAGGGTGAGTTATATATAAAAATTGCACATATAATTTATTAGCTTAAGATTTTCAATTGAGATGTTACTATTCACTTGAACTTCATCCAACTTTTTCTTAGACTTGGTCAAAACTTACCATTCATTAGATTCAATCCAATGAACAGAAATTTTATGAAATGATTTAAATGAATAGATTCACTTCTTAAGGGAAATGTTGAAAATTCAACCTTGAAAGTGGATATGAAAATGATCTGAGTTATATATAAAGATATGATTTATAATTCATTATTTTAAAATTTTTGGTTAAGATATAACATTCTTAGTTATGTATAGACTAACTCAGATCTAGTTTAATTCTCTCCAAGCTCACATAAAACCTAATATTAGTATCATAATTCAGTTGACAAAATTCGATAAAAGGAAATTTGTGGAATGATTAAAATGAATTTATATTAATTATGAGTTCAACAGAAGTTAGCCTATTTTAGATGGGCTCATTTTTTCTTTGAAAAATTAAAAAAGATTTTATTAATTTGATAAATTTGAGAAAATTACAAAGAAAGTACTAATATTCTAGGTTTGACCAATTTAGTTACAACCATAAGCAACACACCTAAACCAAATAATACAAGCATTGCAAGTGAAATAAACTTCAACCACACACGTGCGTGGGGACACCTAGATTATTAAGCCCTGATGTCACACACAAACAAACAACTTCCATACTTAAATGAAGACTTTGCATGTAACATCCTTTTACGGAACCTACAACCATTCATACAAATAGCAACTAAATTCTTGCACAAGCATTCAAGGTATACAATTTTATTTAATGCTATACATATGAACATTACAAAACCCCCCAATGCTTAACATTATCATTTAACAGTAGTAATACATCTTTACATTTACATAGTAATCCAAAAGAAAACATACAATTACCTTTCTTTATTACATTTGCAATCATTTGTAACTAAAAACACATTCCAAAAGTATTTTTTCGTTTATCTATTGGCCTTGGTGCCCGCAAATATTCCCTATACCTCACTCTTATGACTTGGACCTATAAAGATTAACAACCTTGCTAAGCTTGAAAGCTTAGTGGGGATAACACTTAGTTCGGATGACCACTCACAGTAGTCATCTGCCAAGCACACACATTCAGAAATATCACAACTCATATACCATAAATTCACATTCATGAACCAAACATTGATATTCAATGCTCATGTAAACAATTATGACATACTTAAGCAAAGTACATAATGCAAATATGGTTCAACATATTATCTATATATCGAAAATGCACATTTATAAGCCAAATGTTGACATTCAATGCTCATTGATACAAATTATCAATATAATTGCACATCATTGCAATTCATCATTACAACCAATAAAAATGCTCATCAATACCAATCATTCATGTCGTCATGCTGTATTTCTTATTTATGACTGCTAAGTTTCCTTTCTGTGTTAAACCTGCACATTTTCTATAGGTATGGATAACGAGTGTTATGGATATCCAAAGATATCAAACTATGGATACCCAAAAGTATCGAACTGTGGATACCCAAAAGTATCAAACTGTAGACACCAGTGGTGTCAAACTGTAGCAGCTGTACTGTAACCCTATAGGCATGCTATCTATCCACCACCAAGACAATAGAACGGGCACTGTGACATTTCCTTTAACCATTTGTCAATTTCATAATTCATATATTGACAAGTCATCTGATATACATTTCAAGTCATAAAATCTGTATTTGCGTTCATACATACAATTCATGGCTTATCACCATTAGAAGGGTATCAAAATTACACTTGTATAATCATACTATACACATATGAGTAATGAATATGCATACAAATCATTTATGTACATGTAAATTTTCTTTGGAATGGATTATGCTCAATCTTATATTCTAATGCTCAGTCTCCCAATTCACATGTGGTAAGTCCTATTTTATTTATTTCTAGGTGTTTGAAAATTTTTATACACATTCATAAAGGTTCAGACAAGAAGTTGTAGAAATCGGAAACAAAAACAATGCTACGATCGTGACAAACACTCTCTCCATTCATACCACTACTTGTTCCTTAATATGCATATAGAAAAAGTCAGAACTGGGTCTTGAGATCTTCTAGACATTTTTTTTATATATCTCTTTAGTTTCTATAGCACTAACAATTGGACCATTTGGACTTCTAAATCATAAGATATAGGCAAAATATCACAAACTACTCCAAAAAAGGGGTAGCATCAGGTCACCTTTTTCGATCTCAATTTCCAAGGTCATAAAGCCAGAATTTAGTCAAAGCCCCTTCTAGAGATGTTTAGCTCTATATGTTAGGTTTCATATGCAACTGAAATCACACAATTTGGAGGTCTATAGGCTAATTTATGAATCAAACAATGTGTCTGACTCAAACAAACCCTAGACAAAATTCTACTACACAATACTGTCTTGTCATATTCAACCAATTATATACAAGATAACACCAAAATAGCACCAAAGTATCATCTCAGCAACCATTCCACATTCAAATGAATCTTTTTACACATTCAGATGTACACAAATACAGAAATTAACTAATAGAAGTCTCAAACCTTAAAATTGACAAAGTAGTTCTTTTAATGCTTTTCCTTTCATTCCTCTTTGGTTTTACTTGAATCACTAGATGAAAAATGATGGGATGAAGAAGGTATAATGGAAAGGAGAAAAATATGAAGTTAAGCCATCAAAGTTTCGTCCATCTCCCCTCTCCATATGCCTTTTTATGAATTTTCTAGTCCTAGACACATGTTTCAATCCCATTGGACCATATGTCATAATCCTATTGGACTACATGTTACAATTTCATTGGACCATGTGTTACAATTTTATTGAATCATGTGTTAAAATTATATTAGACCATATGTTATAATTCTATTAGACACACATGCTTTAATCTTATTGGTTTATGAGTTGATTTTAGGAAAATTTCATATTGGTTCTTCTTCTTCCATTAATTCCCACATTGACCTACAATCTTATCACTTTATTTCATTGACCTATGTCTTAAGTTTCTAATGGCATAAATTTTATGCAATTTAGTTAATTATATCGAGTGTTATGCCTCAAAAATTACATGTTGTTCGAAAACAAAGATAGTAGCCAGAACTCAACTTCAAAACAGAACTCAAAACTTTTAAAGGCAGAATCAGATTTCAGTTCCTTTATGAAAGTTTTAGATCTATGTATGTAGTTTAATCTCCAATTGGAATTATCCAATTTGGAGGGCTACAGGTCAAGATATGGTCAAATTATAGAAATTTATTCAATGGAACCTATCCATTCAGCGAGGTACACATCCCAAATCAACTAACTTCGGTCTTATCATGCAAGAGCAACACAAAAATACACCCAATTTAACCAACAAAATTCTATAAGCAAATGGGATACTTCTTCTACCAATTCCCCTCACATCACGTTTATAAATGTAAGCAACATATCAAAAATTACTCATACATATTTTACATCTAAGTATGTATGCCCATGCTAAAACGAGCAAATTTAAAGCACCCCACTCCCATCCAACATATGCCCGTACGCCCATCAGACGTTCGAACACATGCCCGATGAAAGCGGCGCTCTAACTATATCACTTTCACTTATCTCATAGAGTCATAATTTAAAAACATAAATATCACAAAGTCTAAAAACCTAAATTCCTTATCTCATTTCAGAAAACGTGATATACAAGGTAACATTACATACAACATCCATGTATATACAATATCAACGAATTATCAGAGTTTGCAGCTCTATTTACAAAACATGCTACATGCATGAAGAATTATACAAAAATTTTATCTAAATCCTTCTGTCTGAGTTAACTGACCTTTGAGTCATTTCTTCTATCCCAAAAACAGTACAAGAACTCTCCTAAGTTGTATTAGAAGCTAAGTCGCCTCTTTCGAACATAAAATGTCAACATTGCAAATTTTGGTAAGTTTTGCAAACTCAGTGAGTTGATCATCCTCGATGGTTCACTCATATCACATAACATATCAATTCATATAATCACATAATTCACATCATTTCATTTATCATCATGTAACATCACGAAACACTTTAATCACAATTTTCACATTTCTCATTCAACACAATTCAATAATAAATTGCAATCATTCAAAACATACTTATCAATATATATGCAATGCTCATAAGACTCACATTCATTTATTGCGTTGTTGTGACTGAGTGTCTTTTTCACTGTCCCGTATCTATTGTGGATACTGGGCTCATTAATAACTGTCCTTTATCCGTTGAGAATACATGACTCATTATATATAGTGAGCCAGAGGCTCTTACTACATTCTAAGCTTTAAGCTCTTTTTCACTGACGACTCCGGTCACAACTGCCTTTATGTTATATTGCATTCATGCAATATAATGCATCACATGTATTCAGTCAATCAATTGTGCTCAATCTTACACATTCATATTCATCACAATCTCATTCACATTTATCATCGGACCTTGGTCTAACATTTAACATTTAAGCTGAGAAAAGTATCCCGGGTACATTTCCTTAATACAAATCTCCTAATCAATTTACATTATCTTTCAATCATTCTTTAATACCTAATACTCTTTACTCACTTTAATCATCTCATTTATCATCAACTAGATTCATTCAAGATCTCATTCAAGCCTAAATACATCATATGGAAGCACTATAACATTAATTGATTCAAACATCACTTAAAAGACGACTCCTTTTCTTTATAAGTTTGCCCACGATCGTCGTGTCCCTGCCAGGATCGTGACAGAAACTTTTGGGGCTGGCCGCGATCGTGACAAAAACATTTTTTAGCTAGGCCATGGTCATAGGGTAAGGGCCACGATCGTGACAGAAATTTATTTTTGTCAGGTCACGATCGTGGGGTAAGGGCCACGATCGTGCCCTACAATTTCTTCATCCATTCACACGAATTCAACATATATATTAACTACCATTTCACTCCAATTTTACCAAAATTCATCTCCTCTAATGCAACATCATTTCATACTAATTCAACTACCAAATTGATCACATTAAACTCTCAAACCTCTACTCATTTGATTCACCATTTCCAACTTAATCTCATCATTCATGAAATCCTATCTCTTTCCATAATATATCACATTTATAAGGCATCAAACAATTCTTTTCCATGCTTCATCATTTAGAATTCATAACCTCTTTATTTCTACCTCAATTACCAATGTAAAACATTCACAAAACATGTCACACAAGGTCATAAATCAAAACCACAAAACAGGACATTAACATGTCCTTATGTTCATCAATGTTTCAACACTTATTCATAACACAAAAACAAGATATAACTCTATTTACTTCTTCATTTACACATCATCTTATTTCAACTTCCTTTTTCATAATCATTCAATAACATTAACACACTAAATTTAGAACATAATCTCTTCATTATTACTCATCATACTCCCAAAGAAATAAGACATCAATTTTCTCATTCTTCATCCACAATGCACATGTATAATGACCACTATTCTCATGATCATTTAATATCAATTAATCACCATATTTTTTTATATATAACTACTCATGAAGATCAAAGCATAACTTGATAAAAACTTCAAAATCTTCAAGATATCACTTAACCCTAGCTAGCTTTCTTCTCTCACACGAACATCATCATGGAAGTTGGGAGGATTAGGTCTTTTAGTGGAAAGAAGAAGACAACAAGATGGAATTAGCAATTGATAGATGAAAGCAAGGTGTAACGTTGATGAAGATTTAGTAAATCAAAATCGTGAAGAAGAAGAAAAAGAAAGCCACGAAGAAGATGAAAGAAATTAACAAGTGAAAGACAACAAAATGCTTATCTTTCACTAGAGAGAGTCGTATAAGATAAGTGGGAAGTGGTGGTGATACTTGTCACTTTCCTATGGTCTCATTTGGACTCGTATTAATAACTGGTCTATTTGTCTCCAATTTCTAATCTAATTGTCTCCTAATTTTCAATGACACTTAACAATAATTCCTAAGGTCATTCATCAATTATTTCCATTTTCCTCCATCACTCATTTCTACTACTATCTATCAATTATCCTACCACTAGGTATTTTTCTAGTCCAAAAATTACTCAAAATTTTCATAAATTTTCTAAATTTTACTAAAAATTCTAGATTAATAATCACACTCCCCAAATCAATTTTCAAGACAATAAATCGACAATTTATATCATAATTACATTAAAATCAGTTACACCCGAAAAATGTCAATGAATGCATATATAATCATTATATTGTGTGCAATAATCAAATTCACGTGTATATGTATGCTATATAATGCATGAGCATGAAATGCACTTTCTAACTTCTCAATATTATCTCTCATGTACAATATTCTAGGATTTTAACCCTTAATATGGGATAACAGGATGTTACAAAATTACCCATTAACCCATATCTGTTATATTTAGTACCATAATATCTATTATTAAGATGCATTTAATTTATTATGTTCACTTCTTAATACATCCTAGATATGGGTATATGTTCAGACGTTATATTGCAGTTGACCCCCGCTATAAGCTTCCAAAAGTGAACTTCTTATGGATAGCGAAAAACAGGCAAGTAGCAAAATTAAACCCTTCTTTAATTTCTACCTTTCCTCTTTTGTAATTTCTACTTTCCTCTTGGGTATGCAGGATTTTAGATGGCTTTCAACTGATGTGATGTTAATATGAGAAATATTTTTTTAAATTGTTATGCATGCTTTTCAAATTAGATGATACTCTAAGAATACACCAGTGGGCTACAACATTGACTAGCAATGACATAATATAATAACTGTTCCCTTTATCCATACCCACAGAAGCTCCAATAATTCATCGTTAGATCTCATAATACCCCTAAATCTTCTCTTTTTTCTTCCTTTCATGAGACTTAACGCAAGCTCTAAGGGATATCAAATATACTGCTTTATTTGCCATAGAAGTAACAGTCTAGTTATAGTTTTACAACCAAAGCAAAAATTCCATGAAATTATTTACATTTAGATTTAGGAGACATTTACCCAAAACAAAGTCCCACAAAGTAAAAGAAAGCCTATAACTAAAAGAAAAGAAGAGATCCAGATTCCGGGTCATCATTATAGAGGACACAACCTCAATCAGTACTCTAGTAGTGAAGCCTATCCACAGTACTCAATATGGGATGTAAGCCAAAGTAAGATTGAAGTGCTAGGTAACAATTATTACGTATTGTCCTCCATATTCTGGCAATTGGTTCATACATAAATAATCTATTGAGAATGAGAATATTAATCATTTATACATGAACACTCAAAATATTAAGCTAAGAATAATATAAATAATTTCTGGACAGAGAGAATCAACAATACATAGTGAAAAAATGCCCAAATGTGTTATTCAGCTTCAATTTTCCCTGCGAACCTTAAGGAAGAAGATTAGCCCTCCATAGTGTTAGAGTATCCTATATTGAATCAACATAAAAATATTAAAGGGTTTATAAGTGGTAAGGGTCAATTATCCAAATAACTAGTTCTAGTCATTTTGGCAATGGTTGACCCAAACCTAATTCTTTTTAATGAGCGCTACACTCTACCTATATTAAAAGTTCTAATATGGTATCAAAGCAGGTTTGACCTGAATTATTAATTTTCCGGTTGTCCGTTTAGATGTCCAGTCCCAACAGCCCGATCTGGTTACTACTGCATTTATTTCAAGTGTCAACTGGATGTTCAATCCCAGTTGCACTTGAGGGGAGTGTTATAGTATCCCATATTTAGTAACTATGAAAATGTTAAAGAATTTATAAGTCGTAAAGGTCAACTATCCAAATGACTAATTCTAGTCATTTTAGTAATGATTGACTTAAGTCTAATTTTTATTAATGAGCTTTACTTTTTACTTATATTAAAAATTTTAATACATAGATTCCAAAAAAGTAAGAGTTCTTTTCCCTTTCGTGTTCCAAAAATAATTAATGTTATGTTTGGCCACTCAACCTAATTTTTATTGACAGGTATGTGCAAGTTTTGCTTAACCGCGAAGGATGGAAACGATAGAAATAGGAAAAGAATTATTGAAAGAAAAACAAATAAGAAACCCTTCACAATAAGTATTGAAAGACATGATATTCACGGTGCGTCAGCTGACCAATATTAGGTCGACACGTCAGCCAGAGAAGAACCGGTTTCTCACGGTACCTTCTTCTGCTGCTGCGCCTATAAGTCCCCTTTTGCCATTTTCGATTCATCGATTAAACAACGCTTGTCGATTCTCCAAAGTCCTATTTCACAGTTTTCGATCAAGAAATGGCTGAAGGAAATGTCAACTTGCAAGAACAGATGGTGGGCATCTTTCTCTGCACGTAATTTTTGGTGTTTGTGAGTTCTGAGTTATTGCGATTTTATTTTTTCCTGATTTTTTATTTTAAAGACACAAGTGGAGGAGCAGCGGCTCAAGTACCTGGAGTTTGTGCAAACGGTAGCTATTCATGCGGTGGTGACCTTCACAAATCTGTACATTTACGCGAAGGATAAGTCGGGTCCTTTGAAGCCAGCTGTTGAGACTGTTGAGGGCACCGTCAAAACTGTGGTCGGACCTGTCTTTGACAAATTCCATGACGGTCCTATTGAACTCCTGAAGTTTGTTGACCGAAAGGTGAGTCATCTTTTCTTTGGTGATATCACCCTTTTGTTACTTCTTCATATGTCTTCTCTGGCCGTGGCATTTTGTTCTGTAGGAAAAATTGAAAGCTTATCTGATGTGACAATATATGTTTGTGATACGAGTCATCTGAGATAAAGGGTCTCTTCGTTGAGACTCGATGTCATCATAAGTAGATAATGTTTGCCGTGGATTATGCTTGGATTTTTTGTGAAATTGATCTATTGGAGATGAGTTTGTAGCAAAACAATCATCGGTTTAGTCCTTTTTAGTCAGATTTTCGAGGCCTAAATGGATCAAGGTCCTCATATATATTTCCCTATTGTTATCGACTCTAAATCTGATTTGGGCATTAATTGCCGTTTAATCGATATTTGTTCATTCTATTATTAAATTTTACTTAAAAGTTAAAATAATGATAAATTATTTCAAACGAACAATAAAAGTTATTTATATTAATTATATAATCTTAATAAAATTGTTGAACTCTAAACTTGAATAAATTAAATATTAAAAAATTTAAAATTGTTTTAATATTTAAATTAGTTATCTTTATATAAGTAAGATTAATAATTATATTAGTCTTTAATTTAAAATTTATAATTAAATTTAATTATATTTTGATTAGATTAAAAATAATTAATTGGACTTTTTAAAATGAAAAAAGTATTTTCTTAAATAGTTTAAAAAATATTTCTTCATTAAAATTTATTTATTTCAATTTGATTGAAATAAAATTTTTTATTTTATTTATGCAGGAATCTTGGATTTAGTAGGATTAAATCAAAAGTATTTTTATTTATTAATTAAGAAAAATATGTATTCTTTAATGTTTTAAAAATACTTTTCTAATTAATTAAAGAAAATTTTTAAAATTAATTTCTTGTAATTAAGAAAAGTGTTTTCTTAAGTAATTAAAGAAGTTGTTTTTTATTAAAATTTATTAATTTTAATTTGATTGAACTCAATTAAATTTATTATTTTATTTATATAGAAGTTTTTGATTTATTAGAAATTTATATTTTTCTTGATTAAATTTAAACAGTATTTTCATTTATTAATTATGAAAATGAGTATTCTTTAATATTTTTTTTAAATTTTCTGATTAATTAAAGAAAGGTTTTTAATTAATTCCTTCAAATTAAGAAAAATATTTTCTTAAGTAATTGAAAAAGGTATTTCTTGATTAAAACTTACCTTCAATTTGATTAAAATAAAATAAAATAATTATTTTATTTATGTAGAAATTTCTGATTTATTAATTAAATTTGAAAAGTATTTTCAGTTATGATTGAGAAAAATGAGTATTCTTTAATATTTTAGAAAGTATTTTTCTAATTAATTACAGAAAGATTATAATTAATTAAAAAATTAATCTTTAAATAAATAATATAATTGAATTTCTTAATTAATTAATAGTGTTTTATTTAATTAAGAAACTGTTTCCTTTTATTATAAAAAATTATCTAATTAACGAAAAATTATTTTTAATTTGTTTTAAAATAATTTTTTAATTAAGAAAAATAACTTCTGAGTGTATTAGAACTAATTTTTTAATTAGATTGGATTGTCTTATTATACAATTTTGGAAAAGGAGCTTTTTAAAATTCTAATAAGTAAAAAACATAATTTATTAAAAATTATTTTCTATTAAATTTTTGTAAAGCAGTTAAGATAATTGAAAATATTTTTAATTTAAAATTCTTTTCAAATATTAATTAATTTAAAAATCAATAGATTTAATCTAATTTGATTACTAAAAGAATTAAATATATTATTTTTAAATTTATAAAAGTTAATAATTAAAATTATACAAAGTTTAGATGCCACTGTAACACAATCCACGCAATGTTTATTATTTAGTTGATAATATCATTAATTTCGCTGTCGTGTATCGGTTCTCCTTTTCCTTTATGTATATAGATAAAGATGATGTAACCAAAATCAACCTTGTGAACCTGACCCACCCTGATGTCAATATTTGTGTATCTGAAATCTCGGCTTTTGCAGTTGATTCCAATTCAGTTTTCTCTGTGACTTCCGATTGTTTGCAGGTTGATGAATCTGTTGATGAACTGGACAGCCGTGTGCCACCGATTGTCAAGCAGGTATCCTCCCAAGCCTTTTCGGCAGCACAGAAGGCGCCAGCGGTTGCTCGATCAGTGGCTTCGGAAGTTCAACGAACTGGGGTGAAGGAAACTGCTACTGGACTTGCAAAAACTGTCTACACTAGGTATGAACCTCTGGCCAAAGGGCTTTATACCAAGTACGAACCAAAAGCAGAGCAATGCGCTGTTTCTGCCTGGCGCAAACTCAATCAGCTCCCTCTCTTCCCTCAAGCTGCTCAGGTTATTGTACCAGCTGCAGCTTATTGTTCTGAGATGTACAATCAAAAAGTGATCCGCACTGCTGAGAAAGGATACAAGGTGTCCTCGATTTTGCCCTTGGTTCCTACCGAGACGATTGCTAAGGTGTTTAGTCAACAGTTCCCTGAAGCAGCACAAGAAATCTCTAGTTGAGAGAGGTGCTATCACGCTTGTACCGAAAGCGGATACTTGGGGATCTTATATTGACTATACCCTCTTTTTTCTCATGTCCGTGTGAATAAACTAAATATTTACATGAAATAACCGATATGAATATGTTTAAAAAGTTGGTAGTTTTCAAGTTGTGGATGTGATGATATAGGTTGTTACCGTTCCCTCATTTCTTTCTCTCTCTCTCTTTCTTGCTTGTATGTTAGAGTATACATGCGTGTTGTTTCTTCATAATATTGATTTAAGTTGAAACCAGCTCTCGCTAGCATATGTTAGAACATACACGGAGGAAATTACAATTTAGAGCTTCACTACCATTAACAACGTCTGTGTTTACTATTCGTTTATTCTTCTGAGCGCTCCACACAGACCACTAAATTGGTAAATCTCACTCAAGCTACAAGCGTGAAGAAGAAGGGCCTTAACTTCTTTCAATAATTGCTAATATGGGAATTCCATAGATTCTCTTGGATTGTTTCTGTCAAAAGCATCTTCATTATTAGCTTTCTTATATGCTACAAACACACTTTCGTAACGCATCCATATTAGGATATATTAGATTATTTCAATCGACTTATAAGATTTAGAAGTATAAACAAAATCGCCTGACCTTGGTTGATGCAAAAGGAGGCCTTAAAAATAAATATGATGCTTTAATCTTATATAATAGAAAACATTACAAGATTAAGAACAGAGGAACAAGTCTGGAGATTGAGATTGCCTTAAGATCCTTAAATCCAAACAAGGCTCCTGGACCTGATCATTTCTTCAACAAATCCTGACATCTTTGTAACTCTAGTTCCTAAGAATGGAGAACATAGCACTTTTTCAACCTTCAGATCTATTTCTTGTTGTAACGCTGTGTATAAGATCATTGCCAAGATCTTGGCTCAAAGAATGAAAGAGATCTTACACAAATACATTGACATTTCATAAGGTGCCTATTTACCTGGCATAATTATGGAGGATAACATCATGTTAATGCAAGAACTTGTTAGGTCTTACACCAAGAAGGGAAGCAGGAATTGTGTCATTAAGGTTGACATAAAGATGGCCTATGATAGTGTGCATTGGGGCTTTATACTGAACATATTACATGCTTTGGAAAACTTTATCCAATGGATATCACAATGCATCACCTCACCTTCCTTTAAGATATTGGTGAATGGTTGGCCTGGTAAGTCCTTCAAAAGCACCAAAGGACTTAGACAAGGAGATCTTATATCATCTTACATTTTTGCACTTGTTATGGAAGTTTTTAACGAAACCTTGAAGAGATTAATGGAAAGAACCAAAGATTTTAGATTTCATTCTAGGAGTAAGAAGCTAATGATTACTAATCTATGCTTTGTAGATGATCCCATACTCCTTTCCAAGGCTGATCAGAGTTCTGTATCAACATTTATGAAAGCCTTGAAAATCTTTAGCAAGATGTCTACATTGGAAACCAATTGTTCCAAGAGTTGCACTTCTTTATCAAAATTAGTTGTCCGTAAGCAATCTGCCATTGAAATAGTCACTGGTTTCAAACTACAGACACTTCTTATATTGTACCTAGGAATTCCCATTTCAGCTACCAGCCATACACATGGAGATTTCAATAAACTTATTAACTGTATCAACTGCATAATCTCTTCTTAGAGTTCCAAATTACTTTCCACAACTGGCAAATTTATGCTTATCTCATCTATGCTGAATTCAGTTAGTGCTTTTTGGGCTGCATATGTTGTTATACCCAAAAGCATAACCAAATCAATAGAGATGATATGTAGCAGGTTTCTTTGGAATGGTAATGAAGAAAGTGTCAAGATGATAGAAGTTACGGGGGAGAGAGTGATTTAGCAAATGAGAGAGCCAATGGAAGAGGGAATAAGCCATTAGTGTGGAAAGTGTATTCCAGAAGAAAGAACAAAGGGCCAGGTGGAAGTTAGTTATCAGCTGAGGTGGCTAGTTAGTTAGAATAACAGAATGTACCTGGGAGGGGTTTCTATAGGAGGTAGAGAGAGAAGGGAAAGGTAGGCAGAAAAAGTAAGAACAATTTGTGACAGGAGGACTTTCATTCCTTCTGAGGAGCAACTCTGCTCTGGGTAGAGAGAAATCTATATTTCTATACTGTAAGGGATATATACCTTACGATCATATATTAATAATACAGTAAATCTCTAGTTTTCTAAGACTAGAGTTCTATCACAAGAGAGGTCGGATGCAATGGAATGAGGTATACTTACCTAAGGACAAAGGTGGTTTGGGAATAATTTCTCTCAAACTAATGAACAAAGCTATGATGTCCAAGAGGTTATGGAGGTTATTAACTGAGAAGCATTCCTTGTGGTGTAAATGGATTCATAAGATCTATATAAAAAAATGGCAGCATATGGATATGAAGATTAAATCTTCGTATTATTCAACCTTAAAAGCCATTCTAAAGATCAAGGAATTGTTGAGGAATGAATTTTTTTATCTCACAGGAGATGGTAAGCAAACCAAATTTTGGTTTGACAACTAGACATCTCTTAGTCCTTTTGATAAATTGCAAGCTATGGAATGTCTCAAACCTGTTATTGTTAAAAAGCAACAGTAGCTGATGCACTGGTTGACAAACAAATCTTTATACAAAGCTCTATCAGTAGGCCCATTTGTGAAGAAATTGTTCACACCAGCTTGAGTGAAGGGGAAGATTATATTATCTAGAAGAATTCAAGAAATGGCTAGTTTAGCAACCAATCTTATGGGAAGTTTATGCAGAAAATCTATAACAGGATTCCTCGACACAAAGTTGTTTGGCACAAAAAATTTCATTTGAGGGAATCAAGTTGTCTATGGCTAGCTATGAAAGATAAGTTACAAATTGTGGACAAGCAGTAAAGATTCCTAAATATCCCTAATCGGTGTATTCTTTGTCAGAAAGTTGAAGGAAGCATTGAACATTTGCTTTTGCAATGTGCTTATGTCAATAGTACGTGGAAGTATGCATTACACTAATGCTTTATCTGGAAGATGGGATTGTATAAGGAGATGGTGTAGTGAAATCAAGCATCCTGACTTTATAATCGAGTGATCATTTAGCCTAGCTATAACATATTTGGTGAAAGCTGTATGGAATCGAAGAAATGCTAGAATTTTTCAAGACAAAAGTCTGTCGATAGGACAATTTAGTAGCATAATCATTATGCAAAAAAGAGGATACATGAGCTTACATAAGTCCAGACTCCTTAATGAAGACTACTGCAATATAATGTGGAATGTATAAGGATATTAACTTCTGTAGTATTTTGTCTTTAGGCTTATAAGTTTCTAATGCTTGGCTTCTAAGCACTTGTTTGGTTGAGTTTTTGGAGGGTAAAAAGGTACTTTTTTTATCGCAAAAGCTATTTTGAAGAAAATTGAGTGTTTGGTCGTAAAATGTAAAAGCACTTTTTAAATAGAAATGGCTTTTTTGGAAGCTAAAATACAGCTTTTTAAGAAGCTCAAATTTGGAGCTTTTCAAAAAAGCCTCTCATTTTAGCTTTTTCGGGTAGACTTTAACTTTTATAATTTCCGACGTTTACGTTTATAATATCCGACATTTTCTGCTTCTGCTCTGCAATCTGGTCCTTGCTCTTCTTCACGACTCTGTGATCTGGTCCAACGCTGAATAGCTCTTCTCTCTGCTTCTGCTCTGCATAGCCAAATCTGCCAGAGATTGCGAGATCCAGAGGTAGTTTGTAACATCCCGTTTCCATACCAAGGGTTGAACCATAGAAATTGGTACACGAGTGATCAATCGGAGAAATTAGGAAAACACATCTCATGCTCATGTATTACATAATATACATATACACGTGAACAGTGATTTTTGTACATGAAAAATGACTGTACATGCATTCATGACATTTCCCGGTATATTGTGCCTAACCTAAACTCTCATCCCCTCAAGTGATGAAGATGTCATATGTGGTTGAAAGAGTAGAGAATTTGTGAAGATTGAAGGATTGAAGAAGTGAGAGCTTAAATAGGTAAGAGTTGTATTGTTATGTGCTTAATTGATAGTTACATGCATAAATTGTGGTATAATATGAATTAATTGCATGAGATTGTGTCTTGATTATATTGGGTATGTTAAGTCTTGGATGATTGATGATTGATGAATTTGAAGTAAAGAATGGAGATGTTATGTAGTATAGGTATTGTTTTAAAAAAAAATTTATACCGATTTCTGAGTGATTGAGTGCTCTAGCACACCACCCTCGCGGGATACGGACTCAGATATCACCGTCGATGTCAGGTTCAGGTTTTGCGGGAGTGGGGTATTACATAGTTTTTCTCTCAATCGTTGCTTCCATTTCTTTTGATTCGTGGGTTACTGTTTCTTCTGTTTGATTGGCAGGAAAAATCGAGGCTTCTCTTTTCATCTGTTTCTTTCAAGTCCTTTATATATGAAATATAGCTATTCAGCGTTGTTGATTCCTTTTTTCTGGGATTTAGTTTGTAGAATAATTTCGGGCCATCCAAGTTCATGCCGTCGGACGAACCCATGCTTGCTTCAGGCAAAGTTCTTCTTTTCTTTAAAACTCATTGTTTCATCTTTAAAGGTTTCTTCTTTCTATTTCTCTTAGGAGCTCTTTCTTCTGTGCTTTGTTTTGGCTGCTGGGTATACAGAAATTGGTAAAAACCTTTTATTTCCGGTGCCAGTTACTGTGCAGTTTCAAATTAAATGTTTGGATGAAAATCCCATGTTTTATCTTTTCTTCTCTTGAATCTTTGAGATGGTTATTGAGATTGATTGATCTGTAACTAGGGTTTGGTTTTCGAAATTCAATTATTTACCATGATGTTGTGATTTGAGATGTTGACAATTCGCATTTTTGGTAGGAAGTTGATGGCAGTAGTAAGATAATGTATGAGAATTGAAATGGGAATTGGGAAACTTGGATGAGGGAAAAAGTTGTGTTAGAGAAATGGGCTCAGGGAATTTGTCCAAGTAGTGGTTACTGGTGTTATGAGAGGTGAGGAAGTGGAAGTTAAACTCGTCTCTTTAGTAATCTAGCTAGTCATGTGAGGCTTCTTTGCTGAATTGTCGAGTATTTTGATGGCTTTCCGTGTTCTGCT
>JANQAP020000173.1:1288346-1304054 GCA_026874005.2 Erythroxylum coriaceum
TTGATGTAATCAAAATTTAACTTCAATCAATTACAAAAATCTCTTTAAATTAATAAATATTAATTTATCGGTTAATTTATATCTCTATAAAATAATAAAATATCATGATCCCAATAATATTAATTTATAGAGGTTTTACTGTATATGCATTTATCTAGAGATCAAGTATAGACTTTTTGACAGAATTTTGGTCCAAATGTGCCCATTGTACAATAGTAAATTTCTTTTAAAGTATCAAGACAGATTAGGGTTGTGAAAGTTTAGTCAAGTCAGAATGAAAAGTTGAAGATTTGGGGCTGAGTATGGGCTTGATGTGAGGAATGTCCAGAAACACTATCCACTTATCTTGGCTGATTTGAGGAACTTAAAACATTTGAAAACTTGTCCTTCATGAGGACCAAATATAATGTTTCACTTCCCGCTAGAAACCCTATCCTTGTATCTTGGCTGATTGGTACGTAGAATTGGCTTTAGAGAACTTATTTCATGCTGCAGCTTGTAAGGATTTACTATGTTAACAAAAGATATATGCTAGTTGAAATAAAAACTGGTTTTAGGTGCTAAAATTCAAGGCCTGCTACTGCTGGAGCTAACAGAGAACTTTACTTTTCTTTTGGAAGTGCAAAATGGTGATATTTTTTCCCCTTATGAAGGCCTCTTCTCTTTCTCTCGTGTTCAAAGATTAGAAAGTAGGTTAAGTGAGAGGAGATGCAAGGACTTGGACCCTTTTTTGTAGGCTTTTTGGTCTGTGATACTTACGCAGCATGATATTTGCAAGTTTGTACTTCTGTAAGTAGTATATAGAAAACATTGCCAGTAACTCAATGCATGTTTCTGGCATTGGGAGTAAAAGAACATATCAATTTGGGAACAAATCTCTAGAAGTATGCACATTTGGTTTCTCAATGTGGTAGAAGAATTACATGTAGGTAGATGCTTCAATGACTGACCAATCCTTCACTCTTTTAGAATTGGAAATCTACGATGAAGGACCATCATTTGTTTTTTAGGGTTGATGAGGATAATTATTGTGCTATTGGACTTGGTGACCCATGTGATAAAGAGGCTGAATGTGGAGCACTAAAAGTTTCTTTAAGATGGTAGAAGTGGGACCCATATACAAGTTTCAAATAGGAATGTCACTTTAGGTGGTGGATCAATAAGGGCTTCTATGCTAGTTAGTGAGGAAGTATGTAAATAGTGCAATTGCCTATTAACCATGGATTTACATATATATATATATATATATATGTATTGTAACACTCCATACCTGATGATGGAATCGGAATACCGAGTATTACTACATTCTTAAATACCTAAAATTGTGAATTACAAAATTTTCTATTTAAATCCTTATTATTCTAGCAAATATCATTCACTTTATAAAAATTTTGACAGAGTTTCCTTTATATTTACTTAAAACCTCCTGTAAGAAACTTAAATACACTTCTCATTCATTTTACTCTACCATCCATCTCCATATCAAACTCCTTTGAAAAAATAATTTGCCCATTCTCCAATACATTTCAACTCATCTTAATCAAATTTCATACATAAATTTAATATATAATTCACAATATAATTGTATAAGATCCTTCATTTCTTTAAGTGTACATGTCATAACCAAAAACAAAATATAATTCTATAGTACATCCACCTCAAAATCTTCCGCAATCCTCTATGTGACTCTAGTCTTTGTAGTAGATCCACTATAGCTTTGTTCTAATTTTCTTCAAAACCTACGTGTAGAAAGAAAACCAAGCGGTAAGCTATAGGCTCAATGATGTTTAAGCAATTTCATTTCTCATCCAATTCAATTCATTCATGCATAGCATATAATATTTTTCAAATGTAAATATAAGTAGCCTCTCTACTTAGGTAGGGGTAAGGTTGCATACTATCAGACCTCCCTAGACCCTGCGTTGGTGCGAGATTCAACTGGGTGTTGATGATGTTGAAATATCTTCATTTATTTCTAAACATAAATAGGCATTAAAATTAATTTTTGAAATTTAAGCATTATTTATTATATTAATTCATATCTAATTACTACTTCCAATTGAAGTTCTTTAATTATTAGTTATGCATTTATATGTTTTTTTGTGATTGCCCCAAGGAAAATTCAACAAAATTGCACTACCAAGTGGGATAAGTGGGATTTTAAAATACGGGACCGAGTCTTCGGAACCATACAGTCCATTTGCATATCTTATATTGTTACTCTATTTTATTTTATATATATATATATATATATATATATATATATATTATATTTACTTATTAGGACCGAGCCCTTGGAGCCATGCGGCCCATAACACAAATCAAATATGTACTTATGGAAGGGGGAAAGGTAGTTGCTTATGCTTCTAGGCAAGTTAAGCCTCATGAAAGGAACTACTTGACCAATGATTTAGAGTTAGCAACCATAGTCTTTGCTTTGAAGATTTAAAGGCATTACTTATATGGAGAGAAATGTTATATTTTCACAAATCACAAAAGCCTTAAATTTTTGCATACATAGAAAAAGTTGAACTTAAGGCAAAGAAGATGGATAGAATTGATTAAAGATTATGGTTGCATCATTGACTATTATTCAGGCAAAGCAAATGTAGTAGCCGATGCCCTTAGCAAGAAATCATTATCAACTTTAAGAGCAATGAATCCTAGATTTTTTGTAGATAGTGATAGAGCCATTGTAGCTGAGTTGAGGCTCAAACCAAATTTGTTAAAGCAAGTCAAGGAAGCACAGAAGCAAGGTGAAAAGCTAGTTACCATTCTTAAACAAATTCAAGAGGGGAAGGATGGTGAATATGCAATCAAAGAGGATGGCTACTTGTATTACAAAGATAGAATATGTGTTCCTAATGATGATGAGTTGAAAAATAACATCATGAAGGAAGCCCATAGCAGTTCATATGTTGTGCACCCAGTAAGTACTAAAATATACCAAGACTTGAAGACATATTATTGGTGGCCAGGTATTAAGAGACATTGCAGATTATGTTACCAAATGTCTTACATGCCAATAAGTAAAAGCAGAATATCAAGTTCCATCGGGTTTACTTCAAGCAATATCAGTACCAGAATGGAAATGGTATCGAATCACGATGGATTTTGTGGCTGGTTCCGTATGGGTGATTGTAGATAGATTGACCGAGTCAACTGATTTCTTGCCTGTCAGAATTGACTTGCAGAATTGTACATCAATGAGATATTACGGTTGCATGGAGTACCATCTGTCATCATATCAGACTAGGATCCAAAATTCACTTCAGGATTTTGGAAGAAATTACATGAGGCCTTAGGTACTAAGTTGAATTTTAGTACAACGTTTTATCCTGAAACGGATGGACAATAAGAAAGAGTGATTCAGGTGCTAGAAGATATGCTTAGGAGTTGTGTTATCGATTTTAAAGGAAGCTGAGACGAACACCTCCCATTGATTAAATTTGCATACAATAATAGCTATCAAGCAAGCATACAGATGACACTTTATAAGGCTCTTTATGGTAGAAGCATAGAACACCCTTATGCTAGACAGAACTCAGTGAAAGCAAGATCGTGAGTTTAGAATTGATAAGAGAAACCGAGGATAAGGTGAAGATTATAGAGGAAAATTTGAAAGCTGCTTCTGATCGCCTAAAATCATATGTAGATTTGAAGAGAAAGGACATTGAATATGCTGTTGGTGATAAGGTTTTCATGAAAGCTTCAAAATGGAAGAAAATGTTTCGATTTGGTAAGAAGGGTAAGTTGAGTCCTAGATTCATTGGTCCATATGAGATCATTGAGCGTGTGGGACCAATAGCCTATAAATTAGCATTGCCACGAGATTTGGAAAAGATTCACGATGTCTTCTATGTATCTATGTGTAGGAGATATCGGTGTGATCCATCACATATTATAAAACTGGAAGATATTAAAATACAACCAATTCTAACTTATTAAGGGAAGGCAGTGAAAATTCTAGCAAGAGATACAAAACAGCAAAGGAATAAGACAGTCCCACTGGTGAAAGTACTATGGGCGAATCATGACATCGAGGAAGCACATGGGAACCGGAAGAAACCATGAGAAAGTCTTATCCACAGCTATTTGACATAGGTAAATTTCGAGGACGAAATTTTATTTGAGGGGAGGAAATGTAACGGCCCAAAAATTTTAGTTTCATTAATAGTAATTTTTGGGCCATGAATAGTGCATCCCGAGATGAATAGTGACACCCAGGACTCAAGCTGTACTTTATTTTGCATGGGATAGTATTATTCAAGGACAGTATGAGGATCAAATTTGAGGTCAAAATGAGTTCATTTTGAGGGTTTGATCAAGAGTTGATCAGTGGTCAAAGTTTGACCCAAGAAAGGGGTAAAAATCAAACCCCTAATATATTAATGAAAAATAAATGATATTAATTAAGGTATTTATGTGAGGTTGATATTTTTATGGGCATTATATATTGAGAAGAAAAGAATTCATAAGTTTTAACAATGTTATTTTTTGACCCATGGACTAAATAGCACCTGAATAATTTTTGAAAATCCAACTAATGGATTAAAATTGAAAGTTAATTTTGGATTTTGAAAAATAAAATAAAAGAGTGAAAGTTTGGTATTTCTTAGATCAAGTTTCCTTTTTATTAAAACCATTGGATTTTTTTTAAAGGAAATTGTTAAGGGACCAATTGCATTTTTGCCACCTATATATTCTCTTCTTGCCCCAAATCTGTTGAGAACAACCCTCCCTCTTCCTTCTCCACTTTCTTTCATTTTTTTCCATTTTCAAGCCAAATTTTCCTATCTTTAACTCCTAAATCAACAATTAAATACTAAATCATCAACCTAGGGTTCCTAAAATCATCATATCAACAAGAATTTTGGGAAAAAGATGAAGAAAAAGTATGATTTTTCTTGATGAATAGTAACTGAATTTAAAAAGGTAAGTTAATGGAGTTTTGGTTTTTTTAGCTTATGATTTTTAGTGTAGTTGCATGCATTAATGAATAAAATGCATGAAATTGAATTTTTATGCAATTTTATGAAGATAAAGAAGAGGAATTGAAGGAGAGAGAGAAAGCAAAAGAGAAGGAATAAAGAATTGATGGTGAAATTGAAGTTTATTGACGCGTAATTTGAAGAATTGGACATCAATTTGGTACGTGTTCGTGTAATTTTATTTTTTCCTAAAAATTGTGTATTATGTATTTAGGGTTCTTGAGATAAAATTGAGGGTTTATAAAATTGATGTTAAAAATATTTAATTGGATGCTAAATGTAGTAGTACATGTGATTAATTTGGATTTTGGATGTATAATTTGTATTTTCCTCAATTGGCATACATTATGTTTGAATTTAGAAAATTGATATCTATGTTATTTTGTCTAATTAAGACTTTGTCTCTTCCCTTAAGAGCTAAATAAAAAAATTCGACTATGGATCTTAGTAGCATTACTTATTCCTCCAACGGCTTTTTCTTAAATAGAAAGAGCATCAGAGTCATTCACAAGAATTGACTATTCTATTTCGAAAGCTAGAAAGCGAGAAAGAGAAGTCCTTTAATTAAGCAAAAGTGATCAATGAAGACCTAAAAGGATTGGCATAAAGTTGTGGCATAATCAACCTCTAGCTTTGGATTTATTTAGAGGTTAGGAATCGAGTAACTCCTTGAAGATTTTTGAATTTCATGTATGAGCACTTTGCCTCTTTTGAGTCTGTGCAGTATGCTCCGAGACAGGATCAAAATTGGATTTGAAAAACCCAGATAGGTGGACAGGCCTACAAATAGACATCCACAGGAATTAGTTTATCAACTCTCCAAACAGTATTATAAGAATCGGTACTGAGCATCTCCTGTAATTGTACATGCTCCCATAGCAATAACATATTTGGGTTTTAGTTAGTCAAAATAACATGTATATCAAATTTCCAAATTCAAAAGTCCAAAATCCAAATTAATCACATATACTACTACATTTAGCATCCAATTAAATATTTTTAACATCAATTTCATAAACTCCTAATTTTATCTCAAAAACCCTAAATTACATAATACATAATTTTTAGGAAAAATAAAATTGCATGAACACATAGCAAATTGATGTCCAATTCTTCAAATTAAGCTTCAATAAATTTCAATTTCACCATCAATTCCTTATTCCTTATCTTTCCCTTTCTCTCTCTCCTTCAATTCCTCTTCTTTATCTTCATAAAATTGCATAAAAATTCAATTTCATGCATTTTATTCATTAATGCATGCAACTACACTAAAATCATGTACTAAAAACAACAAAAACTCTATTAACTTATCTTGTTAAATTTGGGTACTATTCATCAAGAAAATCCATCTACTTTTTCTTCATCTTTTTCCCAAAATTCTTGTTGATATGATGATTTTAGGAACTCTAGGTTGATGATGTAGTTTTTAATTGTTGATTTAGGAGTTAAAGATAGGGAAATTTGGCTTGAAAATGGAAGAAAAATGAAAGAAAGTGGAGAAGGAAGAGGGAGGGCTGTTCTCGGCATATTTGGCGGAAGAAGAGAATATATAGGTGGCAAAAATGCAATTTGGTCCCTTAACAATTTCCTCTAAAAAAATCCAATAGTTTTCATAAAAAGGAAACTTGATCCAAGATACCAAATTTGCACTCTTTTATTTTATTTTTCAAGGTCCAAAATTAACTTTCAATTTTAATGCATTAGTTGGATTAATCCCACTAAAATATCTTCATTTATAATTTTTAAAATTCATAGTCAAAAAATATTCAGATGTTATTTAGTCCATGAGTCAAAAAATAACACCATTAAAACTTATGAATTCTTTTCTTCTTCTCAATAAATAATACTCATTAAAATATCAACCCTACATAAATACCTTAATTAATATCATTTATTTTCTATTAATATTTTAGGGTTTGATTTTCACCTCTCTCTTAGGTCAAACTTTGAAGACTGGTCAATTCTTGGTCAAATCCTCAAAATGAACTCGTTTTGACCTCAAATTTAATCCACAGGTTGTCCTTGATAATATTAACCCATGCCAAATAAAGTGCAGTTTAGGTCCTTGGTATTACTATTCATCTCGAGATGTACTATTCACAACATAAAAAGTACTATTCATGAAATAGAGTTGTTTGGGGCGTTACATTATATATATATATATAAACAGAAGCAATGAGAATATTATCATGAGCTTTTTCCACATAGGATTTGTTAACATATAGACTAGAATTCATGTAGGAATCATGGTAAGGCTATATAAATTACTTATTTTATATATTTATATTTTAAATTTCAAATTAAGTAATATATTCAATTTATTACTTACGTATCATATTCTTTAGGAATTAAATAAGCTATATTAATGAGAAGAAGCTTGAGGCTTTTACAAAAAGGCAAAAAATATAACCAACCTAACCAAGGATACAAATATCCCTAGTATTACGAGCACTACTCACTCAAGTACCCAAACAATTCATCAGGTGAGCTATTAAACATCTAATATATACTCATTCATGAATGATCCCATTCATTTACTCGATTGTGGAATGCAGTTCACTAAAGTCAAGAAGAAGGCAAGTCCTATCAAAGTTTGTTGCTGGAGTAAGGATGTCCATAAGCTTGAGTAGATAATCTCCCTAATCTAACATAAAATCTTAGCTATGAACACAGACCAATATGAAGACTTTCTCCGTGGAAATGATCACTCCTTTTCCCCCAAATTGCATAAATGCAACAATTAAAAGCAACTCTAAAGTGATTTGAATCCTTCCCCATCAGTTTGTATTGGTTACACGCCCATTCCGCAACCTTGGACCATTCCTTATCTTGGCATGAGCAATAAAGTAGTTGTTGAATCCTAAACCATAAGGCTTGAGAGAATTCCATGGACTATAGTAAGAGCTAGCATAGTAAACAGATCTGGTTTGAGCAACCTTTCATCTTATCCTTTGTCTTGAGTCGCTTCTTTGACAGTTAAGCAACGCATAATGGAAGCTTTAGAACCTTAGACTTGGACCAAAACAAATTTGACCATAATACTTTGTGGTTGTGAAACCGAAAAATCTTGAAACAAGATTTGTTTGTAAATCTATTGGAATTATTCTTCAACCAATCATTTAAATTTGAAGAGAAAGATTCGAGCTTATAACTAGGGAGCGTTGCCTTAATTAAAGCCAGTATAACACCATTCATTCCCATTGATAATTTCTTTCACAATGGCATTGCAAGGTATCCTTAATCTTAGTGAGCTCACATTTGATCTAATGTGCAATGGCTCTAAGTTGCTTCAGTTGTCAAACCAAAACCATATATCCTTGCTATCACCAATCAAATTCTTGAAAACTAGATTACATTGATCCCATTGTCGAAGCATTTGAGTTAGAGTCCAAGAGTGCTCTCTATTAGGAATCAAACCCTAGAAACTATCCATTTAACCCATGTCGCTTCTTTATCATTGAAGAGTCTCCAAATTTAGTTTTAAATGTAGCATCTTGTTCATTGATTTAATTGAGATTATTCCCAAGCCTCGTTCCTCCTTAGGGTGGTAAATATCTGTCTATTTGACCTTAGAGGAGGAGGAATTGTCCACATCCCCTTACTACAAGAAGCTCATCTTTAATTTTTCTTCTAGGGAGAGCTAGGTGTGAGCTTCAATGGATGTGGATGTTAGCTAGAACTGAAAAAATGACATGTAATCTGCTTGCATAGGAAAGTAAATGATTCTATCAGCTTGAAGTTCTAATCTTGATGGATTCCAAGAAAGGAAGACAACCTCTAAATGAAGGCTTTTTTGTGGAAATGGAACGTTCCAAATATCTAAAGGTGTCTGATGAACTTAGAGGGCTAAGATCGTATTGAGAGAGGTGGCTTTAGGAATGCTTGCTGAGATATAAAGGATGCTTTTGTTTGCATTAATTGTTAAGCTAGACATCTTGGGGAAGGAGGAGAGGGAGCTAACGAATACAGTAAGAGAGTTAGAATCAACTCCACAAAATAGAAGTAGATCATCTGCAAAAGCCAAACTAAAGATTTTGAGGCGATGACATTTATAATGATACTTGAATGAACCATTTTCTTCTATATAACGAGTTAACAAACTAGTAAGGATTTCGTTGGCAAGCGTGAATAGGTAAGGGGATAAAGGTGCCTAATGCCTTTAGCCTCTCTAAATAACAAGGGGTCCTCCATTCATAATAATACTATAAGAGGTAGAAGTTATGCAAGCTTGAATCTCGTTTATGAAGAGCTTTGGAAACTTGAAAACATGGAGACAGTTAAGGAAAGTTTCAATATAAGGAATCAAAGGATTTATTAAAATCAATTTTCAAGGAGCAACTTTTGATGGAAGTTTTGACATTATAATCCTTGAGAAATTCTTGCACATGAAGGATGTTATCTCCCATATTCCTCCCTTGAATGAAAGCACTTTGGCATGGATTAATGATGAGTTTTAGAGCAACTTCTAATCTAATAGCTAGGATTTTGGATATGATCTTGTATATCACATTGCAACAGGAAGTAGGCATGTAATCATGTAAGGAGCTTGGGTTAATCTTTTTGGGGATGAGACAAATAAGTCTTATTAATCTCTTTAAGCAATTTCTTGCTCTCAAAGAATTCCAGCACTGTTTCCACAGCTAGATCACTAGTGAGAGATCGGAGTGTTCTAAAAAAACAAGGGATTAAAGCTATCTAGTCCTAAGGCCTTATTTGGATTGAGACTAAAGAGGACTGATTTAACATCTGAAGTAGTTAAGGGATTGATGAAGAACTTATTCAGAGATTGGTCCTAAATAGAAGACTCACACAAGGACTTCTCACCTAGAGAGATTTAAAGTGATTGAGAGCAATAGTCTTGAGCGTAGCCTGATACCTGCACAAATTTCCTTAATCATCAGTTAGAGAATTGATCTTATTATCATTCCTACGAGTCAACAAGGAGTTGTGAAAGCTAACTTAAATATCTTTACTTTTGATAATTAACATTAATCATAATAATTGTAGTTTCAAATTGGGAATTTATAAAATTTTTGGCAATGGTATAATTATCAACATTAATTTGCTTTTCAATACATAGTAGTATTGTCTATATATTATTTTAAATACTTCTTAAATCCTAACCATTTTAACACTTCTGTTCCAATTCATACAGCAGTTTCCACTCTTTATTAGTAGACGTTAATCTTTTCAGTTCCAATTTATGTATTTATGTCAACCTGAGAGAAAAGGAATATGCAAGTTAATGAAGAAAAAAGCATGGATTTATTGTTGATTCTTCTGTATTATAAGGTATGAGTTCCTTTCATTGTTAGTCGAGTCATTGATTTATGTGTCACTTGATCACTTCCAACCATTGAAAGGTAGCATTCTTAATAAGAATAAAGAACTTTCAGAGTCGTATCACTTCTAATCCTTGAAAGATAGCTTTCTTAATAAGAATAAGGATTTTAATTGACTTAGAAAGCTCTTTTTTTGTTGGAGATAAGATTTTGTGGTTGATATAGTTCTTCATTTGTAGTAATACATTTAAATCATTTGTATATTTAAAACGATATTTGGGTATTTATATTCTTTACTTTTTATATTTTTCCATATATGCATTAGTTTATTTGATATTCTGTTATTGGTGAGGAGAAAATTTCTTTCATATATGAAAAAATTAAATAAAATTTTAGAAAATAAAAAATATATTTGAGATTATTCGCACAAAGTGTGGGCTTCTGTCTAGTATAATATATAGTTGATGTATACAAAAAGGGTACAACTAGAGGTAATTAAAGTCTTATACATGTATAATATATGTTATCACTATTCGTGTTCATACTAAGATATAAAACTCTTGAACTTTTTAAAGAGGTCAACCAATTGGGTCTGTGGAAATTCTACAATCATCTCTGTAATGAAATAAAAATCTATTCCCACATGTTCTGTTCCAGGGAAAACTTTGGTAGAGACAATATGTAGTACTGCCTGATTATCATTTTTCAATCACACAAGCCTTATGATTTAGGTTTAGATGGGCAAACTTCAGTCTACTCTAAAAGATAGTACAAGTTTAGCAACTGTAGCAACTCATGTATTGCAATACACGATTCTATACTCAGCCTCTACAGTAGAACTAGCTACCGAATTATGCTTTGTGGTTTGCTTGAAGCACCCTTGTTCTTGGTGTAACCTTATATGAAGTTATGTCCCGTTAGTATGTTTTCAAAGAATTCCTTCAGTTGCCCACTTAATGCTTGCATGGTAACTGTTTCTTGCTTTAACATGTGCATGCTGTTGATTATTGTGCTTCATGATATTTCAATGTGTATGTTTAGAAAATGTTCTATTTGGATTTTTTTGTGTGTGCATATCTGAGTGCGTACATGACATAAATGCCCACATTTCTGGCCTTTATGCATGGATTTATGTGGTTCTGAGCATGGAATAATATGCTCATTTTATCTTATTGGTGCTTTAATAAGCATGGAGGTTCTTTTTAATTTTTTATTGTTGCCTTATATATATTGTGGTTCTAAATGGTTTTGCAGTCTTTTGGAGCCCATTGGTGCCCATTTGGTAGCTTGGCACGACTTCCGTCATCCTTCGAGTAAATATCATCCAACACTTCAGAACTTTTAAAGTTGCCGCTTCATCTAATTTATGCAGAGAATCTTGTTCATTGTTTTGCACTTTCTATTGTTAAACTTATGCATGCATGATCTAATGTGGATGGTCACCTTAGCTTCCAATCAGAGAACCATATGGTTAGTGGAAAAGTAGAGATTCAACAGAAAATTAAACTTTGACTAAGAAAACTTGGTTATTGCAGATTGAGATCCTTAGAATACAAAAATAAATACTCTATACCAAATACTTGGATAAATGTATAGAACCCTGAAACACTGAAAAATGCAGCTCGGATATGTAGATTTTTATCCTCATCTCCAGAAGCTCAGAGAGAGAGGGAGGGAGGGAGGAAGAGACCATAGGAAAACTTGATTTTCAGTTTTCTCTTACAACCCATGGGTTATCTCTGTATATGTATACTTGAGTTTTTCAGTTTTCTTGGTTATTCGCACATTATGCTCTCTAATGGTTGCCCAGGCTTTATATGGTTGACATTATTCTGTGTTGCCTCTGTATTGTGCTTAGGTGGAAGTATTGTTGCTTTATTAATGTTTAAAGAGACTGCAGATCGCCTGTTAATTAGAATTTGCATTGTAATCTTTTCTGAGGAAGCTAGGCTTAGAGAACTTTTTCCTTGTAGTTGGTTTATATTTTCTTGGAGGTGCTATGACTTTGTCATTTTTCTTGGTGCTTAACGTCCATTCTCAAGGATGAACTTATTTTCCTTTGTGCAGGGAAGGGGAATTTTCGTCAAACAATTGTAAGATCTGTATTTTTCTTATTGGCTCTTTTTGGTTTAAATTCTAGCGAATCAATTTCATGTCCTGGGACTGATTTTTAAATGCAGATCATGACCTTCTGGTCCATCACACTATATTTGCAGAACATACTGCTCTATCATCTACTAGTCATCCATGCCCATACATAGCTTACTTTGGACCGATTCATCCATCTCCTTCAACCTCGAGTGGAAGAGTTTCAGATGGTTCGACCTTTAACAGTCATTGGAATTGTCCATCGCTTCGTAGTGAGGTTCCTAATTCCTATGCTTTTCCTGCTGTGGATGTACATTATCACAGTTGGGAACACAATTCTCCTCCCTTCTCTACCACCGGTAATCAGATAGGTAGCGCTGATCAACTTTCAATTTCTCCTCTTCCTCAAAGATCAGCAAGAACTAGTTCTGATCTTCCAAGATCCAGATCATTTATGCATCCCTTGCATGTTGGCCGCAGGTATATATTTGGGTTAAATGTACCAGCACTTTTGTGGTGATTATGATGCCACTGTGACTTTCTGATACACAGGTTCTTCCTTTCGATAGTTCTTAAATAAACCATATATTGAAATGTTTAATGATCCTTAATTTATTGAATGGTATTTAACCATTAGCAGGAAATTACTTTGGATCACCAAACCACAAGGAACTCTGAAAGTGAATTTATACTCTGGAAGTACAGTGCTAAAATAGCAATACCACCGAGAGTTTAAATATTTCCTTTTTTTCTTTTTTATCCGATGGAGAGTTGTTTTTTAGCAATTTTAGGAGTATAATGAAATTCATGAAATTCTTTGATTGGTTTTTCCCAGAGAAATAGTTCGTTCTATTTTACTGATGGGGTTTTAGGTTGATCCTGCAATCTGTTTACTTGTTGGTCACTGAATATACTTCATTCTAACAGTTCTACTGCAAGGACTAGGAGCTCAATTGCTTCTTCAATGCTTCCACCTTACCAAGGCAGCAATGCTAGAACCCGTGAGAGAGTTCAAGCTCTTCAGGCATACTATCATCAACCTGGTCATTCTCCACCCATTCACACGCCCACTGTTTCTGGATCCCGAAGATCCAACAGTCACAGAAGCTTGTCTCAAGTAGGAACTGTGGCTTCATCATCTGATCAGACGGGCTTCTATTTTGTCCCATCAGCTACATCAGGTCGGAACTTCCGGGAAGCAGAAAATCTTCCATCAATTCGATTTAGGGCATGGGAAAGAGATCATCTACCTTCATTCTCATTAAATCAGATAGACAGAGATTCTAGTTGGGGTACATTCCATCTGGCTGCCGGTGGTTCAGATTCCAATATCAGGTTCAGCGGCTTCCGCCAAAGGCATGGGTCAGAGAGGATGTCATCACATAATCGGTCATAGCTTTTCTTTTTATCCTTCTTGGAATGAAGATGAAGCGAACTACCACTAAATGACTGGAGCATAATTATGTATGCGTGAGCAAAACGTTATATAATGCTTGGAAGTTTTCTGTTCTGACAGCCTCAAAATACTGTGGAAATGGCCCAAAACTTCTTTCTTTTCTTATTTTTGTTAGCCAGGTCTGTGTGGACTTTGGTCTCTGGTTTAATTACCCTGCATTTGCAGGTATATAGAATAAGATCTTATGTTTGAGCACCTATCTTTTACTGTTTTCCTTCCATAAGTTGCCCTACAGAGAACAATCGTGGAGGCTCAGAAAAGCGCATGATATTTCCGACTCCCATAAAAGGATAAGAAGTCTCATGATTTTGCATTCCTTGCAAATGAACTTAGTACTCCTGGTCAGGCATTAAACACGAAGGAACGTTAGTTTATTTTATCTTGTTTGGTTTTTGCTACTAACAATAGGCTGTCACTTCTAATACAGGATGGAAACTCAGAAATGGACCTGGCATGATAGGAGCGAACAATATGTAAAATTAACTCAAACAAAAAATAAATCGCATGGCAACGAACTAGCTAAAGCAGCTAACTAGATATGATGCTACTATTGGTTTCTGAAAGGATTAATAGATGTTACTTAACAATGTAATTGCACTGTAAGGCTGGGCACCAAATTTGGATCAATTGTTTTCACTCATAAAAGTACAAGCTACGGATGCGAATCTTCCTTGTATAAGTTTGTATAAACAAATCACAGATATGACAAGAATAAGCACAAGTGAGATGATTGCATGAGATACAGAACATGTACATTATATGCGTAGAACAATTAGTTGGCTCTCTCATTAAGCAAACTGTGAGCAATGTTCTTCATTTAAGTAATAAGGTTGTGCAACGAGAAATCTTTTCTTTTATCTTTAAAAAATAAAATTATAAAAACATATCCAATAAGAAACAAAAATGAGGAAGACCATACAAGGAGACAGAAACACGAGGATAATTGATGAGAAAGTCAACAAAAGTTATATTTTTAAAAGTGGAATGGAAATTAAACGGGCAAGATAAGATGTCTAAAAATTTAAAATTTTAATCAGTATTACACTGTCATAAAATTGGTATACAATAAAAATTGAACAAAATTGAAGAACTTAAAATATGATTGAAGGAATAAACTATTTTTATGTATTGAAGATATTGGAGTTTAATTGGATGAGACAATCAAATAAAAACTAATTAATTTATTATGATTTATAAAAATCGATTAGTTTACAAAAATTGGCGATTAATTAATATGTCAATTGATTTTTAATTAAAAAATATTAAGGTAAACCGAACTAGCAAATTGAACAGTTCAAGTTTTTACAATTAAAATGATCGTACTAGTTCAATTTTTCAATCATTGACAAAAGTACAGAAGATTGATAATACTAGATCAGGGTGGAAACTTGCGTAGAAAATATGTAAAGACAAAAAAATCTAACAAAAAAATCGTTAGAATGTCAGGCAATCATACTCCACTGCTCAAGTTAGTATTTGATATGGGAAATGATAGAAGTTTTCAATGGAAAGAAGTATGTGGATGTTCATACATTTATTCTCTTTCATTGAGATAATGTAACATCTTAACCTTAATTACCTTAGTAATTAGGACTCATAATTGTGGTTAATGTGAATTATGACGTTTTGAAACAAATGATTTTTTGCAATAACTTTATGTTAAACCATTTATCGCTTGGGGAATTTTCATTTGCATAGCACTTACAAATGTTTTTAAGCATAAACCTCTCAAATTATTCTGTGGGCCTCTCCCAAATAGCCTCTGCAATGTTCTTAGCAAGACTCAACTTGCTTGTCTTGGGAGACAAAAAGTAGGTCGACATCTAAAAGTGGTTTCCAGACAATCATTTTCAAATTCATTGTATAGAAATCAAAGAGATGATCCTAAACA
>JANQAP020000173.1:1329923-1340606 GCA_026874005.2 Erythroxylum coriaceum
TATGGCTTAATCCTCACTTTGGCTCAAATGAAAACTCATTATGCATCTCTACACTACCTCATTGTTCCAAATGTCAAATTGTTACTAAGTTTATGTAACCAACTATTTTTCATCACTCTGTATGGTTCACTTTCTACTCAAGTAGCCTAATCTAAGTTCAAGCATGCATTCAATCTAATTCCGACTAGTAAGAAAAAATTTCATGGCAATATTTATCAGAGTGATTTAAGTATGGCTCTATTGCTGACACAAAGCGCATATAATATACCTAAACATGCATCCTATCTAACAAAATGCAAACAATGCAATTACGAAAGTTGAAGTCACCTCCCCACACTTAAAGTTCACATTGTCCTCAATATGACAAGTCAACCACCAAATATGGGAAAATGACCTCAAATCATACAAAAGAAATTGAAACACACAAATGACATGAAACCAAACAAAAAGACGAACTTGAACCAAACAAAAGAAATAACATGAAGCCAAACAAACATGAAATAAAATGAAAACAAACAAGAGAAATAACAAAATATAAAAAGAAAAAAAGTAAGAAAAGCTTAGTCAGATGATGGTGGCAACGATGTTGGTAAAGGAGCTTCAAATTATTCTTTCGACAGAAGTTAAGGAACCTCCTCTTCAAGCTACGCTGTTCCTTATGGGCTTGCTGCATTTGGGTGCCCAGTTCATTGAGTTAGGATGTCATCTATTACTGAGTGGCTGCCATCTGGTCTAGAATTTATTAATATTGATCGACCGCAGCTAGTGTACTACGTTATCCTTCCACCACTTCCTCCTTGAGCTCTAGAATTGCTTAGGATGTGAAAGGTTGGTTTGCGTTTGTGTCCCAGCCCCTCCTGTTCCTTACTGTAGGACGTGTCTGAGGATTACGGAGTGCCATAGGTTGGACTTCCAAAATCTCAGATCGCCTCAAATACGATATGTTAAACATATCGTGTGGCGTTATATGCACCTAATCCACATTAAGGTTATAAAAACGAGCTAAAGCGGTAACAACATGCCCCATTCCAAAGTATGGACTCTTTTTATTGACAACACTTACCATGGATTGAAAAATTCTAAAAGGCATATTAATTTTAACTTTCTGATCCATACACCATAAAAAGAAAAGTTCTTTAGCTGAACATTTGCTACTTTCAGTTTTATTGAACAAAGTTAAACACATGAACTCATGTAGGAGCAAATGTCATGGATTAAAGCATTCGGTGTATTGCGTGAGTAACAATTTTCTTCCCCCATTAGAGTTTTCCAATGGGAATCCACAGTAAAATCAGTGTGATCATCTAAAATTTTTGTATTTTTCAAATCGAAAATATGACGCATGACATTATAATCTAATTTGTAAATAGTACCAAAAAATCTAAAATAGAAAACGTCCAATTTAGGGTTACATCGGACAGTAGTGAAAAACTCAATGGTCATCATTAAATGAATATGCATGTCACACTGGATGAACCTATTCCAACCTATATTTGTAGCTAGTCGCTCAATATTTCAGTCTCAGTCCTATGTTTTCTATTACATCGAAATCAAAATACCTAGGAGATATTAATGATCTATCCCTAAAGTCACGGAAGCACGTACCTTCTTTTTTCGAGTAAATTGGGAAGAGAGAGCGGTAAGTTGTCATTAAATCACTCTTTCCTTCACTGAAAACTTGGTGAAAGATTTCGTCGGTCAATTTTTGAGCCAACATCTTCTTCGGTGCCATTGGGAGAGGAAATTTTGCAAAAAATGAGAGAAAAATAGTAAACTCAAGTTTTAAAGAGAGAGAGAGAGAGAGAGTGAAATCTTACCATAATCTATGTGTTTTGGAATGATTAATGCATGAAAAGATGAAATGATTGGAAGAATAATGAAATAGTTAAAGAGAATACTAAGAATCTAGAAGAAAATTGAAGATTTTAGAGAGTGGAAGGAAGATTTTCATGAGTTAGAGAGAGAAAAAGTGAAAATTTTGAGAGTGGGTGAAAGAAGAAAATGAGAGGGAAGTTTAAATTTCCCTTCCGGATGGGATTCCCATGATCGTGGCGCGATCGTGGGAATTCTCTCTAGAAAGTTTCTGGAGAGCTTTCCCACACTTGTGGGAATCACCACAATTCCCACGAATGTGGGAATTGATTATTCTCATACTTTCAAACCTCCTTCCAAGCTTAAATTTACTTCTCCATGCTCTCGTAACCTACAAACTCATCAAGTTAATATCATCAACAAGAATTTTGAAGAGAAAATAAGTTTTACTTCAAACACAAACCAAATTAAACATCAATTCAAGCACAAACATAATTTAATAAATCAAACGATCAAATAGACAAAGGTAATCAAAAGGAAATTAAACATGCTAGGTTAGGGTCATTAGCTTGACCATTCCTTATACATTCATGAAAGAGCGGAAGATAGGAGAGAGATAACTTTCCTTATTGTGGATATGTCCCTCCATAATATGGTTTATAACAGTGCCCATTGACCTTGAATGTTTTCCCCTTTTCACTTATAAACTCCACAGCTCCATGGGGAAACACTTGAATAATTTTGAAGGGCCCACTCCATCTTTATTTGAGCTTTCTGGGAAGTAGTCGAAGTCTTGAATTAAACAAAAGTACTAAGTCTCCACTCTTGAATTCCTTTTTCTTAATATGGCTATCATGCCACTTTTTAGCTCTTTCTTTATATAGCTTGACATTTTCATAAGCATCATACCTTAACTCATCTAACTCGTTGAGATGTAACAATCACTTTTGTCCTGTCAGCTTCCAATCCATGTTCAATTTCTTGATTGCCCAATATGCTCTATGCTCCAACTCCAATGGTAAATGACATGTCTTGTCATACACAAGCCGATATGTTGTTGTGCCTATGGGGGTTTTGAAAGCTGTTCTATAAGCCCACAGTGCATCATATAGCTTTAATTACCAATCTTTTCTTGAAATGTTCACTATCTTCTCCAAAATCTTTTTCAGCTCTCTATTCAGCACGTCCATTTGGCCACTAGTTTGGGGATGGTATGGGGTAGCAACTTTATGATGAACATTGTATCTTATCAAAAAGTTCTCAAATGGTTTGTTGCAAAAATGACTCCCTCGTCACTTTTGATTGCTCTAGGAAACCCAAATCTACTAAAAATCTTCTTAATGAACTTTTGAACCACCTTACTATCATTAGTAGGAGTGGCGACTGCTTCAACCCAACATAATCAACTCCAACTAAAATATAGGTGTTAACTTCAGAGAATGGTAATGGTCCTATGAAATCCAGACTCCATACATCAAATATCTCCACCTCTATTATATTCGAAAGCGGCATTTCATCTCTCTTTGATATGTTGCCCACTTTTTGACATCTATCGCACTTGAGCACTAAATCTCGAGCATCCTTAAATAGTGTTGACCAATAGAGCACTAAACCTCTATTATATTCAAAAGGCATCCTTATATTGAGCACTAAACCTCTATTATATTCAAAAGGCATCCTTCGGTATGCAAAAGTTCCTTACGAACATGTGAAAATGGTTTTCTCTTGATCTTCTGGGTATATAAATATTTGGTTGTACCCTGAATATGCATCTAAAAAGTAATAAAAAGAATGACCAGCCACTCTTTCAATCATTTGGTCCACAAAAGGTAACGGGAAATGATCCTTCTTGGTGGCCAGATTAAGCTTCCTATAGTCAATATACACTCGCCAACCTGTAACATTCCTAGTGGAAATCTTTTCTCCTATCTCATTTTCTATCACTGTCATGCCACCATTCTTTGGCACACACTGTACTGGACTCACCCACTTACTATCTTAAATGGGGTAAATTATTCCAGCATCCAGAAGTTTCACCACCTCCTTATTTACAATCTCTTACATATTCGAATTTAACCTTCTCTGTCTTTCCCTCATAGTTCTACATCCTTCTTCTAGGTTAATCCTACGCATCACCACATTGGGGCTAATCCACCGAATATCCAAAATTTGCCACCCTATAGCTCTCATCCTTTTCCTAATAGTTCCCACCACTTTCTCTTCCTACTCACGATTTAATTCATTAGAGATAATGATAGATAAAGTGTGGTTGTTTCCTAAAAAGGTATATCTCAAATGGGAAGGTAAAGGTTTAAGTTCTAAAGTGGGAGGTTTAACAGTAGATGGTGGTGTAGGTGTACCAACTCTTTCTAAACTTTCTAACTCCACTTCCTCACATAAATCCTCTTCCTTCACACTTTCATCTTTGTGTACTTCATTCATTTCATCGATTTCTTCTTTACTCTCCTTCACACACTCATCCACAACATCAATTTCCATACACACATTTCCATCCATCAATTTCTTCAATGATTTTGTCATATTAAACTCAACTTGTTCATCACCGATTCTCAACACAAGTTTCCCTTCATATACATCAACTAATGCCTTACCAGTATTCATAAAGGCCTCCCCAAAATCAATGGACAATTCTTATCAGCTTCAAAATCTAACATAACAAAATCAACAGGAAATATAAATTTGTCCAATTTTACCGATACATCTTCCATGACCACAAATGGTCTTTTTATTGGTTGATCCATAAGTTGAATCAGCGTGAAAGTTGGCTTGACCTCTCCTAATCCTAGTTTTCTGAAAATAGATAAAGGCATCAAATTTATACTTGCACCTAAATTGCATAAACATTTAGAAAATTCAAAATTGCCAACAATACAAGGAATAGTGAAGCTCTCTGGATCTTACAAATTTGAAGGCATTTGACTCGAGATAATGGAACTATAATTCTCTTTCAATGTAATCGTTTGATTGTCTTCCCAAGTGCATTTGTGTGTAAGTATATCCTTTAAAAACTTCGCATACTTGGGCATGCACTCCAAAGCTTCCACCAATGACAAATTAATTTGTAGCTTCTTCAATATCTCCAAAAATTTTAAAAACTGAGTATCCACATGATGTTGTTTCACTCTTTGTGGATATGGGATTTTGGGTTTGTACGGGGGTGGCGGAGCATACGGCCTTCCTTCTTCCTTTTCTTCTCCCTCTATCTTCATACTTTTCTCTTTTTCATGGTTGTCCTTTCCCCTACTTGGTTCATCCATCTGCTTGCCACTTTGAAGGATAATAGTGTTCGCTCAAGGTTACACGCTCTAAGTTTCAATATTTTTAACCTTGGTAATTATTGCAAGTGCACGGATAGTTTATGTAGTACCTATAGTGTCGATCCCACGAGGAAGGGAACTAGTCCTAAGTCTAATGGTAGCTAAGACACAAACCTAACAAATACTGCAGAAAAGTAAATCAATTGATAATCGGATGTAAGAATTGAAAGTGCTAAAAGTTACAGAAAAGCAATCACACAACCAAATCCAAAATCAACCTAGAAATCACCAAGTGAGAGAAAGGGGATTTTAATTCAAAATTAAAGAAACTCAATCAATTATGCAATTATCGACTCAACAGGCCTAGACAATCCTAGGGTGAATTACTCTCTCTCGAGTTATAATTCTTAACCCTAATTGATAAACCCTAATTCAATTTATCAGAATTCCGATCTCTCGATTCTTAATCGACCCAAAAACTAAATTAGATCTAAACTTATCTACTATCCTACTAGGAACCTATGCTCTATCTCTCGTTACACGATTCTACCAGTTTGATTTAATCCTTTACCTATTAATTCACCCAACTCTCGTTAGCCCAAATTGATTTTTTTCACTTAGATCAACCTCTCAATCTATCGCCAAGTTATTAAGAACAGGACTTAAATCACAATCCAATCAATGGACATATTCATGTCTTGCTTTTGTGTTTGTGATGAGTAATAGATTATGGAATGTTATAATGTTAGATTGATTGAGTAAATGGCGCATGAGAGTGTGCAAAAATGTAGATGAATGAGTGATGAGCATTGAAGAATAAATTTATGTGTATTGTTTTGTTTTCATATAAATGATAAATAAAAGATCATGTATTGTTTTATATATGATTAATAATGAAAATGGTGTTTGAAAGAGAACTAAAAGTTGATGATCGAAGAGACATTTATGTCCTATTTTTGTGTTAATGATAAGTGCAGAAAATTGATGAATGAATATACATTTGTGTTATCTTTTGAGAGTACGAAAACCATGGATTATAGACTATTATGTAGTGGAAATAGATTGTGAATTAAGACAATAATGAAGGTGAAAATATATTTAAGAAAGATGTTGAGTGATGTTCTTGAAAGGAGGAGAAGTAAGAATTTTGCGTCATAGTAAATGATTGAGATCATATTTTGTTTTTTTATAATTGATAAGCAATGGTTTATAGATGATTTTATGGATGTTATTGAGTTAGAATTAAGATGAGAATGTAGAGGAAGTGATGTAGAAGTGTTAAACTAAGCATAAGATTTGATAAATGTAACATATAGGAGTGAAAGATCTGAAAATCATGAAGAGAAGGGCTGGAAGATTTTGAAAAACAAAACCCACAATCGTGGGAATGTCCCATGATCGTGGGAATTGAAAGGATGGCAAAATGTGTTATGTTTATGAATCCCACGATCGTGGGAAGGTCTCCATGATTGTGGGAATATCCTTAAAAGAGAGATGTTATCTTTTATGTGATAGTTCGATTAACAAATGATAAGGTACTTTCTTATAGTGCATTTAGGCTTGAATGAAACTTGAAATGAACCTAGTTGATGAATGATTAAGTGATTAAATGTGTGAAATGTTTAGAGTGATAAGTGAAGCTATAGCATAGTGAATGAATTGTTGATACCAAAGTACCAAAATCTGGAAAATTATAAGTATAATAAGAATGAAGGTGTTTATATGAATGCTAATGTGATTCAAAGAAGATGAGAAATGTGTATTAAGTAAGAATGAATGAGAACATCGATATTATGTGATCTTGTAATGCTAGAAAAAAAGTGATTATTGAATTATGATATTAGATTAACCAAGTTCTTTGATCTATGAACCTAAGTGCAAGCTTGAAATATACAAATAATGATGCTTAAATGATCAAGAAATGAAAATAAAGGAAACATACCCAGAATAGTCAAATTGAGTCTGAATTATACATTACACATATACATCTGTGTATAATTGAATGTTTATGTGATTGTGCAATTAGTAATGTATGTACAATGTGTGTATTACATGAAGTTGATACACAGGATTGAACATCAATGTTTCCAGATCATGGAAGTAAATGCTAATCTAAAGCGTACTGTGAGTCGACCTAGATGGTCTTACTTTAATTGATTGTTCTGTTTAAATTTTTGTATTGCATTATTACTGATGTGAATGTGAATATGATAATTCTTGAAATTAATAATATGAGGAGTTTGATAAATGTGAACATATTGGAAGTGCTTCATTGAATGTGAATGAGAAAAAAATAAGTGATACTCAACATATTTGTTGAATGCTGGACTTAGGTCTGATGATATGTGAAAGTGAACGTGAAAAGTGAATATAAGTGACTGATTGATATGTGAGGTTTGATGCATTCCTTTACATGAATGCATGAACAGATAAAGCCAGTTGTGACCGAAGTAGCCACCGAAAAAGAGCTTAAAGCTTAGAATGTGATTAAGAGCCAAAGGATAACTATGTATAATGAGCCCGATATCCCTAACAAATACGAGAAATTTATTAATGAGTCCGATATCCACAATAGATACAGGACAATTACAGGTACTTGGTCACAACAAGTAACAATTGAAAGTGAGTCTCATGAGCATTGCATATATATTTGATATGTGTATTGTAAATCGTTGCAGTGAATTGTTTGAATTAATCTGAACGAGAAATATGAATTATGTGAATATAAAGTGTATGTGATTCAACGTGATGATTAGTGAAGTGATGTGTATTATATGATTATGTGAATTGTCTGAGAATTATTTATGTTATGTGATGTGAGTGAGCCATCGAGGATGGTCAGCTCACTGAGTTCACAAAACTCACCAAAATTGCAACATTGTCTTTTAGGTTCAGGGGATACCCAGTTAGACCAATTAGAGTACAACCACTGCATTCGGAAAAGAGTTTGAGGTCGGGATTAGTTGGCATTTGCATATGTTTTCTGTTATTTTAGTATTAAACATTGTATTCCGCAAGCATTATTTATTGTATAAATGAATTATTTTTGTAATAACAGTTTTGATTAAACACGTTTTCATTTGTATTGGGCCCAGATGATTACTGGAATTCATGAGGATGTGTTTATTGTTTGTGACATTTGTGACTGAAATTGTTATGAATAAAATGGGCCAAAATTGATTATGGATTTCTGAAATATGCGTGTGATGCTCGAAAAAATTTGCAATGAGTATGATTGACTGACTGTCCTTGTATGCCACCCTCGCGGAGTATGTTCTTGAATACCGACGATATGTTCGGGAATATGCCCTATGAGAGTGAGGTGTTACAAGTTGGTGTCAGAGCCCAGGTTTAGAATCTTACATGGGCAGTTTTCAAATTATATTTCAAGTTACATGCATTTTAGATATGTCATAACATGCAGTGGCAACTGATCCCCAATCGGAGTCGTATTTACATGAGTCACATGCATGAACATTTGTTAAGAGTTTGTGCTGTTAGAAGCAATGAGAAGAATGATGATCTATCAAACTATAAGAAAAGGAAAGTTTATGGATATCTAGAAATAAGAAATACTACATAGTTCGATATCATAGACAAAGATTCAGTACATTTGTATTGGTGGATGTATCATCAAATATGACAACAATTTGGTACTGTGGTGATATATCCTTAAATGCGATATAGATATGAATACATTTTCATGGATTGATTGAGGAAAGTAGAGATATAAGTATAAATGATGATATTCAAAATGTACAAGGAAAGTGGAATGAAAACAAAATTTTATATGACATTGAGAGGTTGAACTTGAAATTGAAATGATTGTTTAATTAATGTGATAAGATTTTATGATTTAACATAAGGATATGTCAGTGGAGATGAGATCAGAATTTTATGATGGTTATACTTCTATAATTCTGAATTGATTAAGAATGTATATATGTAAGTTGAAATAAATTATAATTGGAAGATGAGATAAATGATAGTGATATATGTAGAAGTTCTCTAGGTTAAGTTGATTTGTTATTGTGAGTGCATGTCTGATAATGTGATTACCCTGATAAGTGATGTTATTGAGCACTTATGTATTATATACTTGGAGATAGTATAGGAAGTGATGTATGATCTATTGAATGCTCTTAAGTCTTAATCCCCATAATTAAAATTTTGAGATGACTCAGAGTAGTGCATGAAAACATTTATAGAGATCAATTGAGAATAGATTGAAAGTGTAAATGATGTTACTATGTGTAATGAATTTGTGGATAAAAGAAGGAGAAAGAAGAAGGGCACGATCGTAGCCGAGATTAATTGGTTCTGTCACAATAGTGAGCAGACACAAAGAGAGAAATGTTGTTTAGAATCAATTGAGATTAAGGTATCCTTAGCGTAAGGTATTAATTGGTGACTTTTCAAAAATAAATCTTTGGATAAGATGGATGACCTTGATGATACGCATCTAAGCATATGAGATAATAATCATGTCTACTACTTCATCGAGTTTTGTTAAATAGAACATTATGATCTTGTAAGAAATGATAGAAATTGATCTTATTGAGGTATTATGATTGAAAAACAATAATGAAAATAGTTGATTGATAAGGATTACGTGAACAATATAGATGATGGTAGTAAGAAATCTTCTTTCAAAGAAGACTTTCACCGAATTAGGTCAAGTAGACCAAATGGTTTACTTATAAGAATAAATGAATATTGAATGAATCAAAAGTGAATTCTGGAGTCAGATAGTTATGAGACTCAGTTACAAGAAAAATGAATATATTATAGAGGGTGCATATGTTTTATCTGTTGTCAGTTATCTAACTATGTTATTGGATTCTTGAATTGGAGATGATACGATTGCTATTGCTAAAGGAACTTAGATCCATAATATGCTCTATACTCGTATGTTCAGAAGGTACAAGTTAGATTTGACGTGTGTGTTCAGACAATTGAGACTTGTAAATGAATTAGAATGTGTGGAGAAACTAGTAAGAATTGTTTGATATTAGAATAAGTCGACATGAAATCAGAGGAAATCAAATGAATGGAGAAAATCATTCAAGAAAAGAAGTCAATTGAGAGATTGAGAAAATAGGAGATAACATTACCTCATCTGAAGAATTAGTTATTTAAGAATTTTGATACCGGTTATGGGCATTTTGAGTTATTGATGATGTCTTTTTGGGTTGGCAAATACCCTGACAGTATTCATGGCATAAATGAATAAAGTGTTCCAACTTTGTTTGGATCAATTAGTGACTGTGATCATAGATGATATTTTGAATATATTCGAAAAGTGGAGAGGAACATTTGAACATTTGAGGTTAGTCTTACATATCACGAGGGAGAAATAATTATATGCCAAGTTCAGTAAGAGTGAATCTTAGCTTGATCAAGTAATATATTGGGTCATATAGTATCGGAACAGGGCATATTGGTAGACCAAAGGAAAGTAGAGGTAATGATAAAGTGAGAAACTCCGAGGAATATATATAAGATCTGGAGTTTTCTAGAATTAGCTGGATATTAGATACTACTAGAGGTTGTCGAGGGGTTTTTTTACTGATCTTAGCCCCTTTGACAAAAC
>JANQAP020000173.1:1359284-1370595 GCA_026874005.2 Erythroxylum coriaceum
CATCAACGAGAAGTAGAGGGTGAGAGCTAATGTGGAAAGCTTGAGAGTGGCAGAAGCGACTTCCTCACCTGCTATTGTTTGCTCTTTCTGTTTACTATTTCTTGTTGTTTTGTTGCATTTACTCCTTTGTTATATATTTATGCCCTGTTATGCTTAACCAACCCATACTCTGATAGCTTTTGATAGTTTATTTAGGTTATTTACTTGATTTGTTACTTTAATACTTCTCTTATACTGATCAAGATGAGATTGAAGTGTTTAAAGATGATGAATCTTGTGATTTCTGTGATGGGTTAATCTCTTTTCTTGAGGATTAATGTAGCTATTTTAGTCAAATATGCATGATTGAGGGATTATATTATTGTCTTATGTTTGCTATAGTTTCTAAACTGAATAGATGTAATAGCATGATCAAGCTTTGCATCATTTTGGTATTAAACGAAGGACCAAGATGAGAAGTTTAATATGGAACGAGAAACTATAGATGCTTAGTTTAAGAATTAGAAATATATTAACCTAAGTGGTAATTAGTAGTTGAGTTTCCATAATTAACTCGAGCGATAACTTGTCGAATACGAAAGGTAGATTAGTTAATTATTTGAGTTGATCTTAGGGCCAAACTGTTAATTTTGGTAAGACAAATGTCCAATCATTTCCCCTTAATCATGCATAGGAGATTAAATTAGTGAAATTAATTCTTAAGAGTTTTCCACTTCGATTTCTACTCGTTTTTTCTTCCAAACCCTTAAAGCCTTAACTAAACAAATCGGGATAGAATGTTTATGATTGCATTTGTTTTTATTTTTATTTGAGTTTAATTTAAGTGAACCAATTTCACTTTCATGGGAGACGACCCTAAGTAATGAGTACAACTACCTCGTATATTTGTGAGTAGGATAGCCTAGGTCTTTTTAGAACTTTTTGGGCACAACAAGTATCAACTTCCATTACAGGATGGTAATAATAAGATTGAGTAGTATTGAATGATAAATCTATATCATAACACTACCTAGCCATTACCATGTCCATATTATGAGCTACTTCCTTCTATTGTAATGCACTACGAATTAAAGGTTAAGCTTCAAAAGTTGTTCATGGAGTAGAAAAGCTAACACCTATCTTCTCTTGCTCACATTAGTTGCAACAATTCCTTCTCGTTATGTAGGAATACCATCTTCAACATTTTTAATATCATCCTAACTAATGTAGAAAAAGAATTCACTACCAATTTTGTAGTTCAGTCTTTACCTTCTTTCTTTCTCATTTTAATACTCTTCAAGCAAGTTTTTATCTATCATTTCACATCATCACTAACTTTCTTACATGACTCCGCATCACCTTTGATCTCAACTGAACGTTTCTCTAATATGATGATCTCTTTACCTTTTAAATGTTTGTTACAATATAAACAAATAGTATGTTTCTTCATACCAAGAAATAATCTCGTATGAGCATAAAAACTAGATTACCGAATCTTCCCGAGGAGATTGAATTATTAGAGATACTTGAACTTTTTTATTTTTATTTGTAAAAATAAATAAAGACATTTTAAAATTAAATTAATAATTTTATATCAAAAATAGTTTTTTTTCCTTTTTGCATATGAAAGACATAAAACACTAGTTTGAATTATATAATTGAGAAATTTCTATATATATATAATGTCGATGCCCATAAAAATTCAAAATTCTTTATTTAACGATAAAAATTTAGAAGTCAATTATGAGAAGATTGATTATATACAAATACTTGAAGAAAATAAAATTCATAAAACTAATATATTGAGAATGTTATAATCATATTCATAACATGTCTAGGTAGATTTTTTAATGTTAAGGATACAATTTAGATTTGGACATATTAAAAAGTTAAATGGATATTGCAAATACATTAAAAACATACAACAATTTATATCATACACCTTTGTTTTAGTAATGTACATTGGAAAAATGGTTTTGTTTTAAAAAATGAAAAATTATTACTTCAACATTCACAATTTCATATTATGTTGAGTAATGAGTATACTCTTATAAATCAACGTATATCCTAAAAGCTATTTTAATATAATCATGGAGAAATCAAATTATCTTAGGTTAAATATAATCATAGAGAAATTTAATTATCTAAATTCTCTCTTTCTAGCATGTATTTAGCTACCCATGAGACAGGATAATGGTACCTGTGAGATTGATACTAACTTGCCAACATTTGCTAGTTCCTCGTGATACTACTTATTATGTTCAAACTGAACTATTATATGATGTCTTAGAAAATGACTAAGCATTCACTAAGTGAGTTATTTTATCACTTCTTTAAAAGGAGTTAGAGGTTTGAAGTGTATCGTGCATTGTTTATCATACATGAATGTACATTTGTAAGTTTGCTATCTTGTTGGAAATATTACTTTGCAAAGTTTAATTATGTGTAATTGTTATATTATTTTATAATGACAACAAAACAAGATTGCAAAACATTTCATTTTTTAACTTAGCTGAATATTACCCACTTCATTATAAGAATAGTTTCCAAAAATCAAACCTAAAACCAAAAAGGGAGTTAAACTTATCATTATCATAGAAACCAAATCTTGGGTCAACAATTCAACATACTGACAAATCTTAAAGAAAAACATAGTAATATTGAATAATATAATTAAGATAAAAGATCAATAACTTTAGACACTGCATGGTCTATATAATTACAATTATGAGTCTTATTGTTGGTAGTTGAAAAAATCGTATGAATTTTAGTATATTTAACCCTAAACAAAATACCAACTCCATTGAACTTTAGGTGTTAATAGTTTGATGTTAATTGTATATTTATTTATTTAAGAAAATGTCATAAGACATGGTGACACATGTCCTTTTTCTGCCTGTGAATTGTTTACAAGGTCAATTCTGTGTGTTAAGTCAAAAGTACACATTAGAAATTAAATTAACGAGTCATGTCCACCGGTGGGAAGGAATCATGGTTCATTCAATTTATAAACCTAACACTTTTCAATTTAATCTCGGTTTTCCATAGCCCTTTTCAGCTTAATCTCATTTTACACTACAAGAAGTCAGCGATACGAGAAGATAACAGGGGAACAGCATGCGACAGATGAATAGACCGAGCAACGTGCAATAGGAGCAGACGGAGCGAAGCAGCGTGTGACAAAGGAGTAGCAGCAGCGATGATGGAGAAATAAAAACAGCAGTCGGATATAAGCTGGGAGGAAGGCAAACAGGCAGAGGCACTAAGGATGTGGACGTAAGGGTGAGACAATCGGCTGCTTTTACCAAAAGTGTAGCCTCCAAACTTTTAATATTTTTGGTACCGGTTGTTGACATAATTGATACCAACCCATAGTTGAACTCGATATGGTACCATGAGGTTCAGTACCCTTTTTTCAACCGATACAATCCCAACTGGTACTGGAACAGTACAAAATCCATTCCATTGTTCATATATCATTAATTATTATTTTCAAATTAGTGCTTCTATACTGGATATTATATTACTTTCTCCTAAAATTTAAACTTAACTTCAACATATTTTGACGCATGAAATTATTTTAAAACAACTATATATAGATTGGAATTATGATTGATTTTTAAGAAAAATGGGATATAAAATTTGAGAAATTATTGGAATCATGGTGGATGCTTTAGATTGATTTTTAAGAAAAATGGGATATAAAATTTGAGAAATAACTAAGTGTTTAATGTGTAATTATATTTTGACTAATTTAAATTATATAACATTTTTATTTACTATATGTTTAATTAAGTAATTTACTAAAATTTAGAGTTTCGATGCCGAGCCTTGGGACATTATAACCAGAAGGTTAATTGTAGAAATACAAAGGAAAGATATTGTATATTGATGACCTTCCCTCTTTCTGTCCACCACATTCTTACACATCCAAAGGTCTATAAAAGAATGTGTAGATTATGCAACTTTTACTGGTATTGACAAAGGTTTTACTCCATATTTTCCTATCCTATGAACATAATACTCATAATCGGGGGATAATTTGCATCTCATAGTACAGTTCAACTCTAACGGATTTGGAAAGGAGATTATACAGTCATCAGAAAATTGTATAGAAATAGTTCTATTTTGTTGACGAGTTGTATCTCTACTTATCTATTAAAAGAAAGGTAAACAAGTGGTCTGGACATTGCAGGTGGCTGAAATGCTGTGGGGAACTTCGAGAAAACAATGGTTGTATAACTTTCACAATTATGACTGTGACAGGTTTCACAAGTACAGTTGCCCAACCTAGAATTCAGGCATGATTTTCAGGCGCAGATATTTAGTATCAAAATTCAAACGTTCAACGTAACCTTGGAGACCAAATCGGTTAGCTAGTGGGAAATAAAAATACAAGAGGAAAAGGCTTCCTATTAGATCATTGATATGCTAACCAAGTTGAAAGTAGTACGCGAACACCGAAAACATGCCAAAGTGTCAAAACATATCAATATTTCTTAATGAAGTCATAAATGTGGTTGTTGGTCTCCTCTGGTCTTTCTTGGTTGTTGAAATGAGCGGCTCCTCCCATCACAACAGTTTCCTCCAGAAGAGGTACATGACGCTTGAAATCTTTGCTGTGTACATATTCCTTCACCCCCGGAGTCGTATAAACCATATCCAGCTCTCCCACAACAAACTTCACAGGCACTTTCACTGGAACCCCTGTCCATGCTGCTGTTAGCTCCCAGTTCCTGCATCACCCACACTTTAATTAACTAACAGAATTGAGTGGTAAGGAAAAAATTTGGAAGTTGCATGAAGCTTGATTATAAGCAAGCGTACAAATCCAAAGCTCTGTAGTAGTTCAGTCCTCCGGTGAAGCCTTTCTGACTAAACTTTGTTGCATAATAATTAAGGTCTGCTTCTGTTAACCAAGATGGCAAAACGACTGAACTCTCTTTACAGATTCCAAATGCATTTTCCTTTGGCAAGCATGCTGGACCTGGTTTACGATCAGTAAGAATTTTTTTCAGCACTTCTGCAACACCAACACTTTGGATTTCAGCTTCGATTACCCCTTTTTCCTGCCCGTTTAAGAGTTAAACAGATCCATTGGTTGAGACGCAACTATTAGACTATATCAAGAATCGTACTTTAACTGCAACTTAATAAAATTAAAACAACTGACAGCAAGAAGCAAGCCTTAAACACTAAGGTCAGGTCCCGAAAATGAGTTCTTTCTGGTTTTTCATCAAGACTCGACTATCCTGAGCTCAACTGGTATCAGACGCCAAAAAAAAAAAAAAAAACAGCAGTGGCTTTTGTGAATACATTGTCAAGAACTATGCTAGATCTAATCAAATGGATGATAAAAGAAGTAGAAAAACCTGAAATCTGCACATGTAGTAATCATCTCCAAAGAGCAGTCGCATGCTTTCCAAAGGCTTAATCTTGGGATTTCTAGGCCTAAAAGGAACACTAAGGCATACGTATGCCTTAACTCTATCAGGCCTAAACAAGCACAAGTACCATCCAATTATGGCACCCCAGTCATGAGCCACAAGAAACACTTTATCCGCCCCAAGATGGTCCAAAAGGGCAATCACGTCACCAACAATGTGATGACAGGTATAGCTAGTGCTTGAAGGAGGAGCTTCAGAGTCACCAAAGCCTCTAAGATCTGGTGCAACAGCATGGTACCCCAGCTGGCTTAAAGCAAGAATTTGGTGGCGCCATGTATACCAAAGCTCTGGAAATCCATGTAGAAAGAGTATTACGGGTCCTTGACCCTTCTCAGCTATGTGCATTTTTATGCCATTCACATCCACCATTCTGTGTTTTATTCCCTCCATTTTTCTCTTCTCCTTAGCCTCCACTGAACTCCTTATGCGGGCTATGCTTCGTTATGTAGACCATCGAATGTTTACAAGCTGACGGTCCAATAGTTTTAAATTTCCGAGGGTTGTTGATCAGTAGTAAATGGCAGTAAATAAAAGACAGTGATTCCAGTACTCGAATGATACTTGGGGAGTTGCCATGCTGGACTTTCGCATGTGATCTTTAAACATGGCACAGAGCATCGAATTTTCTTTTAGTGGTTAATTGGCGAGGGAAACCATTCCGTGATAAAATTAATTTGGTAGTTAGGAATTGCATGTTCGCACTTCTGTTATGGAGAGAAAGAGAGAGAGAGAGAGAGAGAGAGGGAGAGAGAGTTTTGAATGTTGACCCCATCTTTAAAAGTCATGTTAGGAGGTATTTGACAAGTGTTTAATTCTGAATATTTTTAGTTTTATATTTAGTGTATTTGCACTTGTTTATTTGAGTATATTTATTATTTTTAATAGTTAATTTCTTTATATTTCATTCCCATGTCATTATTCATTTATTTAGAGGAAAAAATAAATTCGAACAAATTTATGTTGATTTGGAGTTATTAATAAGCTAATTTTATACTATATTTTACGCTCTCAATTGCTTTGATTCCTCTTTGATTGATTTTACCTTGGTAAACTACTTAAATTTGATTTATGTTCACTTTTTATAAGTGAAAGTTGATTTTTGCTTAAAAACGTGCATAGTTTAGTTTTTTGCATATATTCGTTTTAGCTCTGATTGGGGAGATTCAAAATCTTAAACAAAGCTAGGAAGATGGACTATAACTCATATGAGAAGTCAAAGCGTAATTCTATCAATTGATAAGTCGAAATCAACAAAGAAGTTACAACTGACTGTTGACTTCGATATCTGCTGACCAAGTCACAGTGGTTAGGCCATACCTTAAGTTGTACATGTCCAACTGAGGTGATTCAAGAGCCCCCTAGAAAGAGGACTTCCAGACCTACGATTTTTATGAAGAGACTACGTTTGAGAATTGGACATGCAACAAAATGAGTATATAATTTTCTGTGATGGCAAAGTACTATAAATTTGAGCAAAAATTTCATGTATCTTCTTGCACTAAGCATATGGATGTAAGATATCATTGGTTGTGATCTATTGCTCAAGAGCAACTAATGCAAATGAAGAGGAGGCACACAAACAAGAATGATCATGCAATAGTGGTAGTTCCTAGGAGTAAACTTAAGTTGTATAATAAGCTCATCAGGATGGCTTTCAGATAAGGTGGTTGATTTTTTCTCTAAAATAGGCTAAAGGAAGAGATTGTTATGGTTTCTGCCCTATTTTAAGGATGTTTGTTCGTCTACCACTAAATCTAGGCTCCGGAAGTGTTAGTTGTCTTCATATATTAAAAGGAATAAAGTTCAAAAGGATTTGAGCTAGAAATCAATGATTTGGAGTTGTTTATAGAGAATATGATCATGTGGATAAACATGTAAACTTGTGTAATCATGTACGAGTTGCAAAACGACGCTACACTTATGCATAGTCAAATACAATCGTATAAGTTGAGGACACAATCGTCGATCGTTTTTTTTTTGCTTACAAAGGAAGTAAAAACAGACACTATCTCAGTGTTCGGCGATAGAAAGCTCCTTGCAAATCTCGATGGAGAAGATCTAAAACAATGCTCGAAGGCTCCTCGAGAATATACAGGCCTAGGCTTGAGAATACTGCTATCGCGGCCAATCGATCCGTACACTGGTTCCCTTCGTGATAGATATGCTGTAATGTCACCTCCCAGTCGCGGTATATCAACGCCCGGGTACCTACAACCAAAAGATTAGTCTCAGACATGACTAAATTTGAAGAAGATAAAATGTTGATGACCTCTAGAAAATCCACTTTGACTTCGATGCGTCGATAGCCCCGCTCCCATGCTAATGTAAGGCCTGAGTGAACGCCCCAGAGTTCAACAGTCAGTGGCGAACCTCCACTGATATTCTGGAGGAACCCGCCGCACCACTGACCTCAACTATCCCTAAGCAAGCCCCCAGCAGTGGTAATGTGTGAGCCCTGATTTACCGCACCATCGGTGTTTAATTTGATACCCCTCCTTCGGTTTGATCCAACCAACTAAATGACCCCTGGCCAAGCTCTACGTCGGAAACACTTAGTGTTCTATAATCCATGCTCTTTCTATCCAATCGACATAGTCCCACACTAACCGTGTTTCGACCTCCGGCCTGGCAAAGTCATCCTCAAAGAGACTTTTATTCCGCCATTGCCATAAAAACCAATAGGCGACCCCATAGATAATAGTCCACTAGATCTGTTTAACATTTTCCTGCTTCGTGAGGTTAAACAGTAACCACCTCCCCTTATCGAGATGAAAAAACCCGTATCCACCACTACAACGGGGAATTGACTCCAGAAGGATTTCACGCGCTGGCAATCCCTTAAAACATGCAAAATTAACTCTTCTTGGCCACAAAAATGGCAGCTGCTATCCCCTGAAAGATGACACGCCACTCTTTGTTGGTTGGTGAGCAGTTTATTCTTAGCCACTAGCCAAAGAAAAGACCTAATGCATTGGGGCCCTGTCCATTTTCAGATTACTTCCCAAATATGTTGATCCACATCCGGGGTCTTATCTTCAATGAGATCATAAGCTGATGCCACTGTGAAACTCTCATATGTGGTAGGACCCCAGTCGACTGTGTCCTCCCCCGTGTGTAAGCGGTTGGGTCGGGTGACCGCAATAGCCATACAAACAGTGGAGGACAGATAGTGTTGGAACAAACTCCATTGTTAATCGCCATTTGCTTTTATATAATCCAACACCTTATTAGAAAGAACGCTGTTCGAAATTTGAGCAATCGCTACATCAATAAGGGGGCCCCAGCCCTCTACCCAGTTGTCCAACCAGAATTGGATCCGCTTTCCATTACCCAATTTCCAGTTTAACCCTTACCTCACAAAACACCAAGTTGTTGCGATCCCCCGCCAACAGGCTAAAGCACCGGGTCTATCGACCGAAGGGGGGATAGACTGGGTATCTAGACGATATTTGGCCAGGAGGACCCGGACCCATAAGGCTATACGGTTAGTAATCAACTCCCATCCTAACTTGGTGAGTAAAGCATCATTGGAAGAACGAATGCATTTAAGCCCAAGGTCCCCTGTTGATTTTGGTTGACACACAGCCTCCCAATTAACTAAGTGTGTTTTCCGCTGACCTCCCGTCGAGCCGCATATAAAGTCTCGCATTAGCTTCTCTATCTCATCACAAGCTACCTCGGGAGTCTCATAGTCTGCATCGTTTATATTGGCAATGAAGCAATAACTGATTGGGTAAGAGTTACCCGCCCTGCTAGGGACAAAGTTCGAGCACACCAACCTGCTAGCTTGGTGTGCGCTTTGTCGATAAAATATTGATAAGTATTTTTTGTTGTGCGCCCATGAATCAACGGGACTCCTAAATATTTGCCAAGATTTTGCTTACAAGTAACATGCATCAGTTGACTGAGGTGACCCATCTTATCATGAGAGACATTCTTGGAAAAGAAGACCTTAGTTTTAGCCATGCTAACTTTATACCCCAAAGCCTTACAAAAAGACTCCAAAGTCCGTGTAATCACCTGCATCTGAGCTTCCGTAGCTTCTGCAAACAGGACAAGATCTTCTGCAAAGAATAGATGGGATATGGGAGGTCCCCTACGACTCAACTTTATCGACTTCCACTGCCTTTACTTGCATGGACATTGTAGTCACGCACTGCATAATGACTGTGATGAGAGTATTTGAAAGACTGATATCTAGTAAAGTGTTGTGGATAAAAGCCCAGCTTAGACGGTCATACACTTTTTCTAAGTCAACTTTAAGAGCTAGATACTCGGTCTTCCCCTTTTGCTTTCGCATCGAGTGGATAATTTCCTGGGCGATGATAATATTATCGGATATATGTCGCCCCGGTATAAAGCTGCATTAATTTGCCTCCATGAGATTATCTATGTGGGGTTTCAAACGGTTCATAACAACTTTAGACAGGATTTTGTACATCACTGTGCAGAGGCTGATGGGGCAAATTTGAGAGATATTTGACGGAGAGGGTATTTTGGGGATTAATACCAGCAGAGTATGGTTCAGATCTGGTTCCCAACGTTCCAACCGAAAAACCTCCTGAATAAACACCACCACTATTAGCCCAACAGTGCTCCATTGACTTTGGAAGAATAATGCATTTAATCCATCGACCCCAGGGGCTTTATTGGGATTCATGCCAAAAAATGCATTCTTAATTTCATTTGCATGGATTAGTAGTGTTAGGTCATGGAGCTGCACTTCTGATAGCAAAGGGAATGCGCCTGAAATCGGAAAACTACAATTGCGCCCTTTGTCACTAGTATAAAGTTGGACAAAAAAAGTCCTGGCTAGAAGGCGCAATTGCTTGGGATCTGAAATGAGTACTCCTCAATGGTCCCTAAGGCTCTCAATCTTCAGTTGTTTTCTTTTGGATAACGTGACAGTGTGATAGTACTTGGTATTACGGTCCCCCTTTAATAGCCATTCATACCGGGCTTTTTGGTGCCAAAAAAGCTCCTCCTCACACATCACCTGCATCAACTCCTTACTGAGTTAGTCTTCCAGAGCCAAAAGATAGTCCAAGTTGTGATCCTGCATGGCACGTTGTATACCTGCCAAGCGAGCGAGTATTCATTTTTTCCTGGAAAAAATGTTGCCAAAGACTAACTTATTCCAGTGCATGAGATGGTGGGAGAATTTATTTAATGCCTTACTCAAGGTCACCTCATTAGAAAGCCAATGTGTTGCGACCACCTCATCAAAACCAACATGGGTGAGCCATGCATTTTGGAACCTAAATACTGGGGTTCCTAAAGCTCGGGGAGCTGGGCCAGCTAAAGAAATCAACATAGGCCTATGGTCCGAACTAAGGAAGGGAAGGTGTCGGTTCACTGTGTGAGGGAATACCTCCAGCCAGGTCGTAGAGCCAAACACTCTATCCAATTTAGCCTAAACGGGGCCTCTCCTCCACGTGTATTTGGATCCAACATAGCCCAAGTCATGCAAGCCGCACCCATGCACCCAGTCTCGAAACTGTTTTGACACTAACCGAGTGGATGGGCCGCCACCCCTTTTATCCGAAGCTTCTAACTTAGCGTTAAAGTCCCCTCCAATAAGCCAGGGTTTAGACCTGGAATTACCTATCCACCTTAGTAAAGGCCAGAGAAGGTTTTGGGTGGGTAATTGGGGGCTAGCATATACTACTGTAAAATCAAAGTAGCAATTTCCATACTTTACGGTAGTATGAATAAATTGGTGATTGGTTATTATGACAGATATATCAAAGGTTTTGGACCAGAATAACCAAATCCCACCCGAAAAGCCTATGGCACTACAAGAAAATCGCGAATTAGCGTCGGAATATTACCGACGACAAACATTCCGTCGCCGTTTACCGACGATATTTAAGTAATCCGTCGGG
>JANQAP020000173.1:1393342-1407420 GCA_026874005.2 Erythroxylum coriaceum
AAAGATGACCCATGGTCCATTAGTGAGGGCGTTGATGAAGTCGTCTTCTTCAATGAAGTTGACGAGGAAGAAGTCATGCTTGAGATCGACTATCTTCATGGGACCTCGTGGGTTCCACAGCGTCTTCAACTGGGAGTTGAGTACCCGATACCCTATTCGGCGACCAAGGAGTTTGATGATCACAGCTTTAGCCCATTGTTGATCAAGTTTTTCTTTAAAGCTATGGGAAAGCGCGATGCCCCCCATATGCATGATATCACCTTCTTCTAGCTCAACGGGTTCTTCTTCAGGCCATGCATCGTCTTCGGTGGTAATGCCCCCCACTACTTCCCCCGTCACAGCAGCGCTATAAGATAGGAAGGGACGTGGAGGTGGATCCTCCTCGCGTTTGCAAATACGCTTTGCATGCTGTCCCTCTTTTTCGAGGGTCTCCATGAAGCAAGCTCATGCACTCAACAGAGAAAACGCAAGACCAGAAGTATAACTCTCAGCGTTTGTAAAGCTCGTCATCTTTTCTCTCTTTAAAGTTTTCGGTAATATTCTAACACAATCGTCGATCGTTTAATTCACTACAATTGAGTATCTCCGCGACATTGAGTTTTGAGCTACACGGTCACGGTCATGACACAACTATGTGGGCGACTGTGTGTTACGTATTTTTGCTTTTTGTTTCTTTGTTTATGTTTTCACTTTGACTTCTTTCTTTTCTTGTTTTTTACCAGCCTCCTAAGTCCTCATTATCTTTTTCTGCTTTGCTACAGCTTTTAGCTGCCATTTTCCTCTCTTCCTTGCATCTTTTTTCTCTTTTTGCTTTCTTTGTTTATCTTTTCTTCTTTTCTCTTCTTTCCCCAACTTCTCTCCTTTTCCATTATTTTTCTCGGCTTCCGCTTTTTTGGGTCTGACAATCCAAGTTAATACAAAAAATTAAAATATTAATTAAATACTTAATTTATAAATTTATTAAAAATTCATTAAGACTAGGATTTGTACCATTTAAATCTTACTTTCTTTGTCTCTCATTATCGACGTCCACGTGCTCCCTCTCACAGTACTACATTTAACACTAAAGTGGAGGTGCGGAGAACATTAACTGTCGGCTTGGACCAATGGATTATTAGTCATTTCATAAACCGACCGTTAGCAACGATTATTTTGACTTCTTTGAAGGACAAATTATGAACTGAAGTTTATTGATCAAGCATCTACATAAACAATCACCAATTTTTACTTTATCAGTACAGTTCTCCAGCAGAGGAAAAAGACCATTTCAGTCCAAGCGTCCAACTTACAACAACATTCAGTAGCAGTAACACCTCATAAACAAGGAGATACGAAAAAAACTGTAAAAGATAAAAATTTTGGGAAAATATGTGATCCACTAACATTGGAGCACGTCTCCACGAAGAAAACTGGGGAGAAGGCTCAAGCAGAAAGGATTCAGTTTGATATACGCACAGATAAAATCCTGGAAACCACTTTCTGTTCCCAAGAAGAACTATGTGCGATTAAACCCATTTAGCCGATTCCATAAGCAACTAAGATTGAAACAATACTGAAAATATATAGATCGAAAAAGATGACGCAGAAAATGAAAAATGGACCGCGCCTATAATGGTCGGTTTATAGCAACCAAGGAAGCAACTGAAACCCTAATCTCACAGACAACTTTTCCCCCCGGCTGCTTGCTCTCTCTCTCCCACTTTCTCACGCACACGGACAAATATATAAGCGCTTGCAAAACCGAAATGACGAAATCGCCCTCATTGAATCTTTCAGATTTCTTGTTGGATTATGGATTAGTTCTCTGACTCTGTCTCTTGGTTAATAGACTATTCTGGACTTGGTAATTCAATTTGTGTTGAGTACCAATGGGCGCTACGACTCACCAGAAGATAGGTGTTAAAAACTATCCTTCTTTATTAATGTTATATATATATATATATTAAATGTTGAAAAAAAACCCCTTTGATAACTTTAATATATATATATATATATATTTAAAGATAGTATACATAGGATATCTGTTATATAAGAAATAACGAAGTTGATTTTGAATTAAGTTAATCTAACAACTAAAAAGTAATTGAATTACAAAACGAAGGTGTTTGTTATATTGAATATAAGTCAATTAATGATTCAATTTCCAACTCTTTTTTGATGTGACAGTCTCAATTTGACAGAATTGATAAGAGTAATCAATATAATTATCATAATAAATGTATTAGTTTTAATTAATTATGCTTTATATCTTTAAGTTCTAAATAATGTTATGTTATATTATGATAATAATATATTCAATTTTAAGAGAGAGTTTCAAAAGAGAAGATAGGGTTACGAGGGTTAGTAAACTGTTAGTTTTTGTATTAACAATTTCAAAAGAATATTTGTGCATCCTCTAAAATTGACTCTTCTTTCACTTAGTATGGATGTCAATAGGTTGGGTCGGGCCCGGGCTGCCCTCGGCCCGGCCCAGCCAGACCTCAAAATCGACCTGCCGCGAGTCGGCCTGGCTCGCCGATGGGCCTACAGGCTCGCGGTTGGCCCGTGGGCCGGCGGGCCGGGCCAAACCCGACCCGTCTATATTTTTTTAATATAAAAAATACAAAACGACGCCCGTGGCCTGCCCATGGCCCGCCAAATCTAGGCCAAAAACGGGCCGGGCCAGAATTGACATCCCTGTCACTTAGTTTTCCTAATCTTTTTTTGTTGATACTGTATATCTTTTTGTTGGTTGATTTCTTTTTTTTTTCCCTAATTCCTAATCATTTATATCATTTGTAATATAAACTTTCGGCTGCTACTTTTTGACGATCCATTGGCCTAAAATTTACATTGTAATGCAAGGTGATTTTGAATAGTTTGTAGATTGCCTTAAAAGTACTTCTCTACTTAAGTGTAAACTTGAATTAGCAATGCATAATACTCCAAAGTAGAAATAAACGAATTTAAAAGAATAAACGTTTAGGGACGCTAATTTAAATGAGTGAGATAGGTGAGAGAAATAGGGAAAAGCAACGAGAAAATTTTTAAATGTCCAGCCCTATTTTGAGACTTTTGTTGATCAAAGACGCCATTATGGTTTGTGAGAATGACAAACATGTGAAGACAAGATGGAAGAATCTCTTTTGGGAAGATATATGATCGTGTAGAGTGCTACACGTCTGTGTCTTGACTTAGACCACCATTTGGATCAACCGTATAAATCTCTATAAACGTGTGACGAGAGTACGAAGAGTTGAAGACATATACGGTCTTGTAAACGATTGTGTACAATGCCCGTGTGAAGATACATGACATGTGTGGAAATCGTGTAACTCTCTATAACTGTGTATTTTTGCGAATGAGGCAGTGGTGGAAGATAAATGGTCACTTACACGACTCACTTTTGGATGTTGTGGCTGTACTCTATACAAAAGCCTACATCTTGTTCTCTTTTATATCATGAAATAAAATTTCCTGTAACTTACACCATCACTTACATGGTCATATAAGTAACAGGAAAATTTGTTTCATGATGTAATAAAAAAGGACATGTTTTTATACAGAGTGCAGCCAAAAGTGAGGAAAAAATAAAGAGGGAAAAGAGTGATGTAATCTCATCCTTGTCTGATTGTTTTGGAGATTGGTTTGAGTGATTGCTAATTATAACATCTTGATTTCAAACTTGAAATTTTGTGAGACAATTTATTATTAGGGGGTTAGAGATCAATTTTTTTTTGTAAATTCTTATTAATTTTAGTGGATTTATTTTTCAGTTTGTCCCATGATTTTTCCCTCTACACTAGAGAGTTTTCTATATAAATCTTGGTGTTTGTTTCATCGTTTAAAGTTTCTTATTCTCATATTATTTTACTGCTACAACTTGAAGAGTTTTTTTTTCTTGCCGTTGATATTTGATTGATCTTTTAGAGAGTTGTATTGTTCATCTCTCAATAAGTGGTATTAGATTCATCGTAATAGAAGGTGGAAACAACTATATGGTCAAGTTAACATCATCAAATTACTCGATATAAAGGCCTATGATAGAGGACCTTTTGTAATGCAAAGATCTCTTTAATCTTATTCATATGGACAAAGGTGTGAATGACGATGTTCCTTTAAAACCTGAAAAGATGTCTAGATAAAGAATGAGAAAAGATGAAGCGAAAAACTCTAGGCATTATTAGATAATGGATTGATATTAACATATTCAATCATATGTCTCAAGAGACGAATCCTTTTGAGTGATGGAAGAAGCTAGAAGGTTTGTAAGAAATGATAACTGTTTATAACAAGGCCTCTCTAATTAAGTGGAAGAAGGATAAAAAAGTAAGATCATCATAATGATGGCGATGATAACAGTACAGCTATAACTGCTTCAAGCACGGATGATGAGGTATCCCTAGTTTGTGCAACTAGTGAATGCTTCTATGTCAACAATCTTGGTTCTGAATGGTTGATTAATACAGGAGCATCTTATCATTTTGTTTCAAAGATAGAGTAATTATTAAGCTACAAAAGTGGAGATTTTGGGAGTGTAAAGATTGGCAACTAAAGTTTTGTCAAGAATGTAGGTATGGATCATATCTAAGTTCAGATTAACGTCAGATGCTTATTGAATTTACGAGATGTACAACACATCCTCGATTTAAAGTTAAATCTATTATTAGCAATTCTGGTAGATCAAGAAGGATTTTAGCACACTTTTAGGGATAGGAAATGAAAACTGTCCAAAGTTGTTATGACTATTGCCTGAGGAGACTTATGTTGCTCACTGTATAAGACATCCTTAAAGGTGTGTGGTGGTGGAGAAGTATACATAGTCGAAAAGGAATCTTCACCGAATTTGTGGCATTGACGATTAGGACACATGAGTGAGAAGGGATTAAAATTGTTGGCTAGAAAATCTCTTATCCTAGTTAAGAACTCATAATCACTTAATCCTTGTGATCATTGCTTGGCTAGAAAGAAACAGAAAGTCTCTTTCAAGAGAAGATCTGTAAGGAAGTCAGAGTTATTGGAGTTGATACCTTTAGATGTCTGTGATCCTATTGAGGAGGAGTCACTAGGAGGTAATAGATATTTTGTTACATTTTTGTTACTTGGGTGTACATATTGAACTCTAATGGCCTATTTGGTTCAAGGAATGAAATAGATAAGGAATAGAATAATTATTATGAGGAATAGAAGAGACGAGGAATAGAATAAAATGGGTATTACTTTATTTGGTTTATTGTTAAAGAATTTCTATGCCAATGTTTGATTTGAAAATATAAACTTAGAATGATAAAGGAATAATCAACAAAAAGACAAAAATATCATCATCATCATCATCATCATCATGATTATTATTATTATTATTATTATTATTATTAATTTTCTACTTATTTTTAATTTTATTAATTTTAATTTTAATTTTAATTTTTATTATTATTATTATTATTATTATTATTCTTAATATTCTTAATTATTATTATTAATTTTCTACTTATTATTAAATTTATTATTTATTATTTTTAATTATTATTATTATTATTATTATTATTATTATTATTATTGTTATTGTTATTGTTGTTGTTGTTGTTGTTGTTGTCATCGTCATTAATTTTTTTATTATTAGTTTTATTATTCGTATTAATTATTATTATTATTATTGTTAATTTTCTACTAATTATTAATTTTATAAATTTTATAACTTATATTAATTATTATTATTATTAATTTGTTATTTTTATCAATTATATTTATTATTAATAATAATTTTATTATTAATAATAATATTATTATTGTTATTCCCACAAAACCTCATAATAGTTATTTTCCTTCTCTTTTTCTAACCAAACATAAGAATACATAAATGCTAGGAATACACTAGGAATAAAATTTCTATTCCATTAAATCAAACATACCATAAGAGTCAAGTGTTTGAAACTTTCCAGAAGTTTCAAGTTATGGTAAAAAGGGAAGCTGAGAGGAAGTTGAAGTGCATTCAAACGGACAATAAAGGGGAGTATACTTTCAAGGTGTTTGAAGAATATTGTATATTGCATGAAATTAGACATAAAAAATCAAACCAAGGACTCCACAACACAATTAAGTTGCTAAAAGGATCAACAGAACCATTGTGAAGAAGGTTCCTTGCATGCTCAGGATTTCTATGTTTCCAAAGACATTTTAAAGAGAATTAGTCCAAACTGTGATCTACCTAATTAGTCAACTCCCTTGGTTTCATTGGATTTTAAGATTCCCAAGAGAGCATAGATTGGTAAGGATCTAAATATCATCATCTGAGAGTTTTTAGTTACAAGGTATTTAAACATGTACCCAAGGATCAGAGAAAGAAGCTTGACTTAAAATCGATACCTTGCAAATTTATTGGATATGGTGGTGATCATTTTGGCTTCAGACTTTACGACCTAGAGAAGCAAAATGTGGTTAGGAGTGGGATGTGGTGTTTTAGGAGCACGAGAGAGGTATTGATCTTCTGAGTGGGGATAAATCATCACACTGCAACTCATTAAATGACATAGTTAACTCTTCACCAATTCCTTTGAATATTGAGCAATCTATAAGTGAAGAAGATGAAGTGTGTGATCGAACACACATTAGTGGTGATCAAATACAATCTGATAATGATGAGCTACATGAACCATATCCAAAAAATACCGGAGATGAATCCATTGAGGATGATGAGTAAGGAAGCAATTGGATCTAACTACTGATGAAACATAAGTTCGAAGGTTGACAAGAGAGAAAAGGCCTTCTACAAGGTATCCAAGTTCTGAATACATGTTAGTTACTGATGAGGGGGAGCCTGAGAATGTGTAAGAGGTTGATCTTATGAAGATAAAGATTTTTTACGCGCAGCTATAAAGGAAGAGATGGATTCTTTGAAGAAGAATAATATATACAAGCTTGTAAAGCTTCAAAAAGGCAAAAAGGTATTGAATAATAAATAGGTGTTGAAGATAAAGAAAGATGGTAACAAGCTGTTAAAACAAAATGCAAGGCTGGTAGTGAAAAGGTTTAGTTAAAAAAAGGGTATTGACTTTGATGAAATCTTTTTACCTGTAATTAAGACAACCTTAATTCTAACAATTTTGGTCTAACTGCCTGTTTGGATCTAGAACTCAAATAGCTAGACGTTAAAATAACCTTCTTGCATGGAGATTTGTAAAAAGAGATATACATGGAGCTGCTATAAGGTTTCAAATCTAAACACAAGGAAAATATGGTTTCCAAGTTGAAGAAAAATTTTTATGGCTTAAAACAAGCTCTAAGGTAATGGTATCGAAAGTTCATTTCATTTATGACAGATTATGGTTTTAAGCAAACTTATGTCCATATTTGCATGTATTTCAAGAGGTTCTCATATGAGAATTTCATCATTCTTCTTCTTTATGATAATGATATGCTAATGGTGGGTCAAGATATTGAAAGAATTATAAAGTTGAAAGGAGGACTAGTCCAAATCTTTTGATATGAAAGATTTAGGACTAGCAAAGCCAATTTTAGGCATGGAGATAGCTTGAGACATTAAGGATAAGTGATTGTGGTTGTCTTAGGAGAGATATATTGAACAAGTGTTAGAAAGGTTCAATATGTAGCTGGCCAAGCCAATTAGCACACTACTAACATCTCACTTCAAAGTGTGTAAGTGTACATGTCCCTCAACAGAAAAGGATAAATATGGTATGTCTTTTATTCTATACTCATTTGCAGTAAGGTCTTTAATGTATACAATAGTGTGTACAAGGCCAGATATTGCCCAAGCTGTTGGGATGGTGAGCAGATTCCTGTCAAATCTAAGGAAGGTTCACTGGGAAGCAGTGAAATGGATTCTAAGATACTTGAGAGGCATGTGGAAGTGCAGTTTGTGCTTTGGTGATAATGAGCCAATTCTAGATGGTTTTACAGATGTCGTTACATTTAGAGATCTTGATGGAAGAAAATCCACTTTAGGTTTTCTGTTCAAGTTAACAGGTGGAGCCATGTCATGGTAACCCAAGCTATAAAAATGTGTGACTTTATCTATGACTGAAGCATAATATGTACTTGTAGTGGAAGCTTATAAGGAGATGCTCTGGCTGAAAGGGTTCCTTTAAGAGTTGGATGTGAAGCAAGAAGACTATGTAGTATTTTATGATAGTCAAAGTGATACTGACTTAAGTAAAAAATACTATGTATCATTTCGTACAAAGCATATCGACATCAAATGTCATTAGTTGAAGTTGATGATAGAAGAGCAAAAATTAATGTTGAAGAAGATTCATACAGATTTGAATGGTGTTGACATACTGACCAAAGTGGTTCCCGAAAATGAGCATAAGCTTTGTAGTAAGTTTATCAGGATATATCTCAAGTAGATGATTGAAAATAATATGTCTTCCCTATATTTAGGCTGGAGGGGGAGATTGTTGAATGTTCAGTCCTATTTTGAGACTTTCGGTGATCGAAGATGCCTTTATAGTTCGTGGGAATGACAAAAAAATAAAAACAAGATGGAAGAATTTCTTCTGGGGAGAAACACAGTTATGTAAAGTGCTACACGCTTATGTCTTGACTTATGTAGCCATATGGATCAACCATGTAAGTCTCTGTAAACGTGTGAAGAAAGCATGAAGTGGTGAAGACATACACATGGTCTTGTATATGGTTGTGTACATGCTTGTGTGTGGAGACCATGTAACTTTTTGTAACTGTATATGTTTGCAATTGAGGTGGTGTTAAAAGATACATTGTTACTTACACGGCTATGTAAGTTGTAGGAAAATTTATTTCATGATATAAAAGAGAAAAAATGTAGATTTTTGTAAAGAATGTACCACAACGTCTAAAAATGAGGAAAAACAAAAAGAGGGTAAAGAGTGTTAAAGCCTCATCCTTGTTTGATTGTTTTTTGGATGGGTTTGAGTGATTGTTGGTTGTGACCAATATTATGAATACCATACCAGTACTGGTATCAAATTTAGTTTTAGTACGGTACTGTAACAGTACAGATCAATATCGGGTGTCATTTCGGGTAATTTTTTAAATTTATAAAGTAGTCCCTAATTTTTTTAAATTGCAAAATAGTCATTCAAGATATTGTAATTTATAATTTTACATCAACTTTGTCTCCAAAAATAATAAAAAAAAATTTAAATAAATTATATAAGAAGACGAGAAAAAAAGATAATATAGAACATTTATTCTTACATATTTTTCTTAACAATTGTTAATACTTTAGATTTTGATTTTTGAATGAAAAGATATTTTTCGATCAAAGGAATTGAATTAATAATTATTATCAAGTGAGACAATGATAATATCGTCATGCTAAATTAGTGAGATTAGTTGATAATATATAGATATATTACACAATACTTTAAGATAAAAAACTAACCTACATTAATAATAATAATGATTTTCACACTATTATATTTAACCAAGCAAGGCATAATTATTACAAAAAGTTGCACAATTCGTATTAGCATTTCCCGTATATTTTTCATCAACAATTTAATGAGACTCATGGAAATTATGGAGCCGGGAGTGAAATGTGGAGTTGGTAATGGAAAAGAAGCATAGTTTTGGATTAACAATTGAACGGGTCATGGTCCATTAATTTGAATTCCTAGTGCATCCCAATGTTGGAGTCATCTTCCACTTAATGCTAAAGTTTATGCAATCATTACTAACAACACGTGGACTAAATTTCCAGAATAGGTGATTCACCTTATCCCTAATTATCTCCCTAATTGCAGGACTCAAGACAAATACTCTTGGTTAAACCAACCCCCTAACTCCTTTTCTAACAAGGTATGTAGGAAGTGGTTAACACGGGGACAATCCTCTGTTGATTGGTACCCTGTAGTCTAGCACAAGTCCTTAGACCCAACTCCTCTTGCTTATTATGGTTAGCAACATTGAACAAAATGGCCACCATTGACATACTACGTTTTCTAAATCTGGAAAACACATATGTCCTATGCAGGAATGAAAGTGAAACTAGAGATCACCTTTTTTTTCCAACGTCCTTTTGCTGAGAGCATATGAAGAAGAATTAAAGAGAAGTGTCATTAGAGATGGGATAGGATTCTGCTTACTGTCATATTGGAAAAATTAAGTGGTCTGAAGACTGACCCTGAAGGGGATAAAGCAGTATACATTATTTCACTTGCTTCTAGTCTTGAGGAGATATGGAAAGAATGGAATTTGCAAATTTTCAAAGGCATAATGCGTTCAAATCTAGAGGTGATGAATCCTCTAATAATGAGGATTTGAGAATTGATTTTTCTCTCAAAAGAACTACCTAATTGTAATGAACATGTTAGAGCATGGAATCTAGGCTAACCTTAAAACATGCAGTACCAAAATGAAGGAGGAAAAGGGATTAGGGGGTTACCTATCGGAATATGTACTCCCAAAGCTGCTGTGGTAAGCCGTTCCATTGGATGACCGGAAGCATCGTCTCATCGACTATTAACTGAAGGTTGTAGAAGAGAGATAGAAGAGGTAAAACTCGAGCAAATAACACAGATACAAAACTGTTTGCTTAACATAAGGATTGTGAAAAAAAAGATGCATACCTTTAGTTAGAGACTCCACACCTTTCCACCAGCGAGGGATAGAAGGAATCTCTCGATGATTCTACCCTAAATAAGACGATCAAAGATCAGAAGAAGAAGAAGAAACATGTTTTTCAAGATGAGAATCCTTGCCTCGATCGACCAACAATGTGATGAAGAAGACAACCGATGCCCTAATTCAGAAGAGTCCCCTTTCGATTGAAGTGATTTTCTTTACCATCCATAGGACACTTATGATAGTTAATGCATTGTCTACAGCTACCTTACTACGCTGCCCTTTTTTTTAACTTTGTATATGTGATTATCACAATGTCGTTTATGTTTGGTTAGGCATGTCAATGGGCCGGGCCCACCCTTGGCCATAGTGGCCCGCCATTTTTTTTTGTAAAAAAATTTCAAAACGGTGTCGTTTTGGAAAAAATAGGCGGGCAGACCATAGTCAGCTTATGGCCTGACCAATCCAAGCCAAAAACGGGTCGAGCAGAGCCGAGGCGGGCCAAAACTGCCATCCCTAGATTTGGTCCATGGTTTCTTTACTACGTTGTCATTTAGCTTTTCTTGGATATAAGAAAAGCTCTTGAACTTGTGTATTTACATTTCATACTATCTCAATAAATTTCATTTACTTTTTTTAAAAAAAAGCATCCCTATATATTAAAACCCGTCACACTCAATACATTTGATATTAAAGTTAGAGTAGTAATAAAATAATAAAGGATCCAATTTTTACTAAAATAAAGTTTAATTAAGAGGGGGGAGAGAGAGAGAGAGAGCATAAATGAACATGAAAATGAGTAGTCTATGGGGTTTTTTAATTTTTTGCAATTTAGTCTATGAAAATTAAAAAATTTACGATACGAACTAATACTAGATGAAAAATTCGATATTGACCGATACCAATAGTTGATGTCAAATGCAAAAATTTCGTATCATTTTTCAACCAATAGAGTACTTACTAGTATGTTACGAAATTCATATCCTTAATTGTACATTACGAAATTTATATCTTTAATTGTAACATCAAATTTAGATTCAATCACGAAACATTGTGAAACAACTCATTATTGAATCAACTAATAAATCCTTATAAATTCAGTAAATTCATTTGTCATTTTACTTCATAATTATTTTCCTCCATATTAGAGAATTTTTCACATAAATCTTAATAGTTGTTTCATACTTTAAAATTCTTTATGAGGTGCAGAAAGCATGAAGACTAATCAGCGAGTTGACAACGAAAGAGTAATTAAAAGTATATGCTAAAAGAGGAATTGTAAGAAACGTTCAGGTAGAAGAATAAAAACAGAAAATAATCTGGTCCATTGTTATATTAACATCTTCCTTTCACATTTACAAAATTTTATAGATCCCAAGAACTGGTGTAGCCATTTGTTTTAAGAACATACGTCATATCTACTTATACTCCCACTAGTCATTTGGGTGAACTGAAAAGCTGGCAGTACCAAGATTCACCTCAGTTGCCACGTATTTTGCATCAAGAACATAAAATAAAAAAATCACTAATCGCGGAAAGATACTGTAAGGACCAGAGAAACTCCAGTCCTTGCAAGTCACAAACAAAGCAGGACTTCAAGGCCTGCTTGCTTGTCTAAATAAAACGCGATATACAGATGTACTTAGATAGTGAAAATAATAAAACTTACCAGAGTAATTTTTAATTGTATACCAATATTGGTACAATAACACAACAAATATCAAAGACCTGATTGACTCTCAACAAGCCACAATGCACCCCATATCATAATGTTTAGTTCGAAAATGCTACTTCAATTTCCATGAAGCATTAGAATTCGTGCTGCTTGATATCAAGCCTGAAGTCATACAATGATTCCAAGCAGAGAACAACAACTTCAATCACTTAGAGCTGTTGCAGTAGGTTTCTGAAAATTACTGTGAGCTCCAGCTATTAATCAAAGCTGGCATTTAAGAACTTCAGCAATTCATTCCGTTTACTCTCTGCTTGCTTGTCCTCCTTGGACTTCTCAACTTTGAGCAAAATCTACTTGGAAAAGAACAATTGATTAGAAATGATAATAACATCTAGGGAGGAAGTGTTCTATATTCAAGTGACAGAAATAGGACAAGTTACAACTCAACCTTTTTCCCAGAAACAGCACTACGGCGCACACTATCCACCTTGTCACGCCCTAAAAACTGTATGTGAAAAGTAAATGTTTTTGAAGAGTTAAGAATTAAAAGAATAAAAACAGAAAGCTCTCAAGTCAGTCATTACATGGAGAAATGGTATACCTTCGAAAGCTGTACAGGACTGCTACTTCTCCGATCTTGCTGCTTCTATATATTGCTCCCGTTGCAAGGACAAAATTGGCCAGAAACAAAATCCAAGCAAATCAACCCAAGCGCAAGAAATCATGTCACATACCCCAGCTCCAATTGTCAAAGAGCAAATTAAAACAGGCGGAATTCGTTATAAGCACGTCAGTTATCGACATATTAAACATGAACAAGCATTTAAAGACCATCAATGCCCACATAACCGTTGGACACATAGCCCCTCATCCGCATACAAAGATGCATGAATAATTCGCAAGATTGTTTAAACCATGTCACACAAATGATTGAATATACAGTAGCGTACCTCTTTTTCCTTATGCTTATGACGCTTATGGTGATTCTTAGTTCGGTCCTTTTCTTTGCTCTAGAATGTAAAGGACAATACCATGAGACTGATAAACGAGCAAAACAATCAGTTTTTGTTAAGAAATCACCTTTTTTGTCGCATCATTTTTCTTGTTTTTCTTTGCACGATTAGCGGCTTCATACTCACTATCAGAATCATCACTGCAATAACTCAATGTTAAGAAGCTAATCCATCAATATCCAAACTAAAAATTTCAAATCACAACAAAAAAAATCAGAACAAATGTTGAGGTAAAGGAATATAAACAGCGAATTGAGAGGTTGTTTGGAGCCAGACCTCGAAGAGTAAGACTGCGACGAAGAATTGTCGGAGTCGGAGTGGTGTCGACGGCGCCGTTTCGACTGAGACTTTTTGTAATTACTCTTCTTCCGAATCTTAAGAGACTCTCCGTCCCTGTCGCGGCGGCGACGGTGGCGGCGACGATGACAAGAAGACGGTGAGTCCGACGAGGAGGAGGAGGCCGACGATGAGTAGGCCGGCATCTCATCAAACATGCATAGAAAGAGGGAGAGAGAAACGGTGAGAGAGAAAGCGTGTGTGGGGTGGAGATTAGGGTTTGGCTTTTTTGATTTGGGGAATTTGAGTCCCGTTAAACATCCAAGGATGTCTCTAGGTCGTCACAAATGAAAGGCGTCTAACTACGGGCATTTTTGTTTATATTTATATTTTTTATTTTATTTTCAAATTCACTAAAAGAGTTTGTTTGCTTGAATTTTTTGTTTTTGTTTTTATTTTTTGATTTTTTCAAATTTTTAAATGAAAACCATAAAAAATTAAATTTTTATTTCTATTTTTATAATCTAATTTACCATCAACTAAATATATTATTTAATTATTTAATATAT